>SDVV010004113.1:0-20535 GCA_016164225.1 Gammarus roeselii
ATATATGTATATATGTGTGTGTATGTGTGTGTATGTTTTCCATTCACTCACTATGACCTTCACAACTCTAGTGTGAAGGTTGTAACCATATCATTACATTATTTTTATCTAATGTCAGCTTTACAGAGAAAATCTAGCACTTCTATGCTAGACACAATGGTATTACTTAGTTGCATAACTGCCTCTTTTCCAGTCCTTGCACTTTTCATGGCGGCTGTTGTGGCAAGACCTCTTGTAGGTTTATACAGTCGCCTCATTACTCATAGTCAGTTAACTACAATTTTTTTCCATAAATATAATGTTGCATTGAGAGACTGATTTCATTACACGCCGAACTAAAATTATTGTTCTTTCCACACGTGGCACCACACGCAAAGCCTACTGGTTTGGTTTGAGTATGACACGCATCGGTAAACGGTGAACCCATGCAGCAACACAGAATGGAAGCATCAGTGGTTTGTTTGGTTGCGGGTAATCCCTTGTGGTTGGCCGTCAGACAGCATGATTGGTTTGCCCCTTACTCCCCAAGCTCCCTCTAACCCTGGTTACTTACATGGTGTCCTTGCTCTAGAAATGCATTATTAACATGTTCAAACATAAATAACTCTGTCGAACTCATTCATTCACTCAACATTTTTTTAACTACAATTGTTGTACTATTTTCATCCGAGTTATCAAACTGCATTAGTCTGTATTCTTGTCTACCACTCATAGACCGCTCTCATTCCATCGTTTTATCATGACCGGTTTGATTCATTTTTAATACTTTCCAGTCTTGGGCATTTCATAAACTTACTCTAATGTGTTGTGTCCCAAGCACCTCAATAAATTAAAGTACTACAGCTCGACGCATCAACATTTTCTTTGTCTCTAATGTTAAAATGTGATTCTGTAACACAAATCTACGTAACGTCCCTTCACTCAGAGATAGCAGAACTACGGCAGAAGTACAAATGTTTGTGTGATTTTTATGAACAAGATGAAAGTAATCTTGTATCGATGGTTCAATTGGCTATTGCTCGCCCAACACAGAAATAAATACTTGTTCGCAATCTATTATATTTTGGATGTTACATGTGTATGTTACGTATGTAATAAATGCTTCTTTGCCCATCCTTGCCTGATGCTGATAAGTCAACAATGGACTCGTTAACCCTGCTTCCACAGATTGTTTTGCTTGCCATGTATTATTGCTGGTGTAAGAAGAATCCCCTCTCCTACCTCCCTCTCCTGGCCCCATCCCCCCTTACTCTGACTCTTCCCTGGACTATTATTCTCTACCCACCTGCCCATGATGTACTGTTTTTTTCTTCCCCCCCCCCCCATTACTACCACTGAACCTTTCTTTTCAACTTTTTCAGTTTCTTGTCGTTGCAAAACATAAGCAGTTTCCAGTGTATCAACATTTACATTTTTCTTGTTATTCGCACCAGAAAATTTTTGCTAGTGAAATATATAATTTCAATCAAAATGTATCCATGTTTGGAAATACAATTCTCCAGCCAGTGCCTTGTGTCTCCGAGACTCTGGCCTATCGTATTTCTTCTCGATCCAACATTTACCACTGCTTGGTGTGTTACAGATCCCTCCGCTAAGGATATTCTAAATTCCCGTTGATCCTATGAAACGTTTAGCTCTTCAAGGGTTTCACTTTTCATTCTGTTGTATCCATTGTACTGTTTAATCATTTCTTGAACTATTACTTCCTATTGCCCCACACCACTCTCCTATAAGGTCACTACCCCTTACTCCTTTCTTCGCCTCCCTGATCACTGAAGACCCCTCCCCACAGTAGCTAGATTCTTTCCACCCCTTATCCTGACTGTGTCACCCTTGGTGTCCCTCCCTCCTCAGCTGAGATTCCACCCGACTCCTGCCCCTCCGGCTCATTTATTTGCAACAATGGAGACTGCATCAGTGCATCCCAACGCTGCGACGGGCAGTCTCACTGCCGTGACAATTCGGACGAGGTCGGATGCCCTCCAGGTTAGCCTGACATGGGCAACTCATCTCTACTTTGTCATCCAGCTGCTTGCATGATCCCGCTTGCGACTCCCCCTTCCTCCTCTCCCCCAACCAGTTCTCTTATAGTATGGAAGTCACCTACAGACATTCTTGCAACGTGCGCTGAATGTTGGCTTTTCTCCAATATTATCTCCAGCCTTGTGTTCACGTAGATCGAAATTGGCGGCAATTAATTTTCTTTCTTGAATGCCTTATGATGATGTCTCAGACCTATCACAGGAAAGGTCACCCATATTGGTGATGTTTGGCTGATATTGGTATTATGTTAATTTCATAAAGGTTGTAGATATATACTTGAGAAAGTCAATCCTTGAACACATGTTGCTGGAAGTCAGTTCTTGATCAATTCAATGCTTGATATAATGATTCAACATGTTGTTTCAACTTATGGTGCATCCGAATGTAGCTGTTGAGTCAAAGTATCCTCTCGGTATCCAACTTATGATGTTACTGATCGACTTGTCGACACAACGGGGAGCTTTCTGCGACAGCACACGGGAGTAACTATTTTGGGTTTAGTTTTTTGCCTGCATTCATTTGTACAATTGGCTTGAAGATACCCGTTTGATATTCCTTACAACTAAAGTATGTGTAGTGTGGTAAAAACTAATTGTTCGAATTATTTTGTTGTCAACCTCATTACAATAATTTTTTGTAGTAATTTTATTCAACATGTTTATTTTAGTGAATATTAAATTGAACATCGTGGATACTAGTGGAGCTTACGAGATCTCATTACAGTTTAGTAGTTAGTTGGGAAAGAAAATAACACAAATAAAACCAGTCCCACTTGAATAATTTATTGTTAAACAGTTCATCGTGTATTTATTCATGCTCGTTAATGAACAATCTCATATGAATCGAGAATCCGTAACAACATTTGATACTTTTTTGCCTTTCCCTTAAATGTTATTCCAGTGAAGCAAGCATACAGTTTAAATGCTTGACTGTGCCTATGAATAGCAACTCATTTGTGTATTTTTCTTCCACCATGAATAGTAGCGTCTTTTATTAGTTTCGGTGGGAGTGTTATTCTTACTGAGTTTGTTTTTAGAAAGCTGATTATTTGTGAAATGCACTGCGTGTTATTTTCTCAGACTATGTTATCATTGTCAACTTGCAAAATATTTTTAAAACAGTTTTCCTTTCATTTCGCTTTGTTGAGAAATCATCTTTCGATTCAGATGGCGTTGGCTCGTCAAATTCTGTCACACATTTTATTCATCATCATTTTGACACATGATCGTATTCCATTAATTAATTCCTCCAATTCCATCCCAAACCTTTTTTTAATCTTATGGTGCCAGTTATTGATTATTTTTTGTGACACAGTAGCTAATATTTTTAAAACATTAGAGCCTCAAATCTTGAGTTTTATATACATTCATCTGGCATGGGCCATGATGGTCGTAGCTGGAGCTTTTCATGTCTGTGCAATGCCGTGGCTGTGTTAAGTGGTTGGCAACCTCTCCCCTTATCCTGTCCCGTGCCAAGGCTATGTTCATTCTCGTGGGGACTGCCCTCTGTTTAATACCCGTGTCACGTCATATCTGTTTGGTGATGTATCGTGCTCGTCCCCCAGTGAACCGTACCTGTTCTGCTGAAGAGTTTACCTGTACGGACGGAGAGTGCATTGATCTTCGTTGGCGCTGTGACGAGGTCGCCGACTGCTACGATGGATCTGACGAAGTCTCGTGTAGTACGTGTTCCGTCACTCCCTCCCTCCTCTGAGCCTGTGCCCTCCATTCCCTCCTTTTTCACATCCTTCTCTTTCACTGGTCGTGTCTACTACTCACCACTCCCATGCAAGCAGAGTGTGGAGTGCGATAGGGTGTGGCATGACACCGTTTTAGCAGACGCCAATTTGGTGTAGCGTGTCCAGCAATCAGAAACGGAGGATTTTTTATCTTCGAGCTATGGCTGACCATGAATAACCCACTCTTATTTTCTGACTGAGAAGCTGATAATGGTTTCGATTCGTATTCTTTATCTTAAGGCATGGCCATTTTGAATGCTGTTCTAACATTATGCTTTAAGCACTCGAGGATTTAATTCAGGAATTTACCAGAGCCCGGTCGATCTTCCTCTGCACAGACAGGTATTGTAATAGCTTATGACTATCAACTGCTTGCCTAGTATTCCGTGTCGGGTGCAAATTTGACTTGATTATTTACAAATTGTGGAATTTTGATCGGGGAATTCTATTTTGCTTTGATATTTAATATGAATCATCATTTCTTGACAATTCATTCAATGTCTGCAATTATTTTAGCGCTTCTTTCATTACCGCTATTTCTAGCGCAGACCTCGTATTGTTTCATGCGCATTATCTCTCTATGATCGCTGCTCGACTGGGAATTTATATTCGTATTTCATCTCGATACTTGCCTTGCATTAGCGACAATTGACGTTAAGTCGCCAAGTCTATCTATCCTGTTTTATCATTTTGTACTCTGTCCACCCCATTCACTTACCAGTCTGCTGCTTGACCATTAGTCTGTGTAGCTTAATTCAGTATGCAAACGAATTCTCTTACTAAGGCATTATTTGCCTTTCCCGATTCGACTGTTCTGTTGCCTAAGTTACTCAAACTACCTGGTGAACGGCCCACAAATTGTGTAGTGCACAACCCAAACAATTGGTTAGTGTTCTAAATGTTTCAATTGAGATATCATCAATGCTGAGCGCTGTTTGGTGTCTTTGCCGACCGGCCGCTATTCTGTGTACCGCGCTTCTTCAATAGTTTCATAGCTGCTAATTGGTGGATCAGTTGTTTTAATAAGGTTCAGTTCACTCCCTATCCAAACTAACATCCCCCCTGCCTCCACACCTGTTCCGTCACAGGCTATCTACAGTACTAGGTCTAGGTCTGTATTTGATTACGATTTAAGTCTAAATCTATTGAAAAATTGACTGTGAAAATCCAATTAGAACTAGGCAATGGGTGTTCTGTTTTATGATCTTCCACGATACGTCACATAGCCAGATCAAGGCCTGGTACTGTAATGAAAAATTACTATGAAAGATCCCATTTTAATGCGGGAAGCTGTCGAGGTGCTAACCTTCACATTCATTTGGCTTGCCCCTACCAAATCCTGACCTTGCTGGCAATACTCCTCCGCACAACCTCAGGCTGCGCCCCTGGCGAGTTCCAGTGCACGGACCGGAGTTGTGTGCCTGATTATCTGCGCTGTGACCAACGATATGACTGCAGCGATGGAGGCGACGAGAGAAATTGCCGTGAGTAGCTACTTCTTGGGCTTCGTGAACAGGACCGCACTACCCCTGTACGACGCACTGTAGCCAACTAGTGTACGGCGTGAGCTGGACCGCACTCCCTCTTTAGAGCGTACTGTAGCTACCTGGTCTACGCCGTTAGCAGGACCGCATTGCGCCTGTATGGCGGACTGTAGCTACCTGGTGAAAGTCGTGAGCTGAACCTCACTGGGCCTGTATGGCCGACTCTTGCTAACTTTTGTGGATTGCGAACAGACCCGCACTGCGCCAGTATGACGAACTCTAGCTACCTGGTGGGGGTCGTGAGCAAGATCTCGCTGCGCCTGTGTGATGGACTGTAGCCACATGGTGTGGGTTGTGAGCTGTGCCATACTGCGCCTGTAGTTCAGACTGTAGCTACCTAATTTGGGTTGTGACGCCACAGGCCCACGGCGCCTGCTTGGCGGACTGCAGCTGCCAGATGTAGGTCGTGAGTAGGACCACTTAACGCCTGCATGGCGGACTGTAGCTACCTTTTGTGGGCGGCCTGCAGCTGCCTGGTGTGGGTTGTAAGCAGGACCGCACTGTCACTGATTGACGGACAATTCCTGCACCAGTCTGCCATACGACTACTAAGCAACCAACTTTTACTTCAAAACCCGACTACGATAACCAGCTCTAGCATATCGTTAGTGCTCTGAAAATAGGTTTCAAAATTTGTATCGATCGATATTCCATCTAACAACACGAATGTGCATTTTCTAGTTACCGATATACATCAATTTAAATCTTGCCACTGCTATACACCACATCGTTTCGTCTTCGTGTTTCCAAGACGTCACAAGTATGCGCAGAAATTATTACAACGAATCTGCAGTAGTACCACCGAATTTTTCATGACAATAACGTACAAAAAAAAACATTTATTCGGGAAAGGAACCGGCAAATCTTTTGCTGAGTCCATTGTAGCCGAGGTCGATAGCATAGCTGTCGCTTGGTAGAATTTGTTTTAGCTGCTGTTGTTATTGTTGCTGAAGTTGCTGCTGCTGGCGTTCATCTTCTTCGGCAAACGACGATGTCATCACTATTCTTCCATGAACTGCTCCAATCAAACTAGCTGGAGATGTTGGTTATATATGCCAGAGTTTCACCTTTCAGGTATCAAAACAGATTCATTGTCTCAGAGCTTCTTCTTCTTCGATTCTACCTGCATCAGAATGCAGCCATGGGTCGTTGGTTCTGATAGCGATGACCAGATTCGTTAGTTCGTTCTGACCAGGTGGTCAATGCTTATTGAACTGTGACGCGGTCACAATCATATCGAAGGGTTTAATTGATTGCACTTGAACGATAACTCTGTTAAAAACTTCAGCAAGGTTACAAATGCGTTCTCCCGTCATTGGTTTGGATGGTTAATCATTTCTTCCCATCTGAAGAAGGCTACTGTGAACGGAGTCTTGTAAACATATTTCAACTAAACATGCAAGCTTGTGACTGTTAAGTTGTTATGTTTTTAATAATGAAAAGGAATTGAACATTTATTAACATACAAATCTTTATTAGTTCATTTCTTAACCAGCGTCCTACTGCTCACTTGAACTTAATCAATTAATCTTGTCTGTTGCTGTAAGTGTTAATGAAGGTCATGGAACTGCCATGTTCATAAACTTTAACTCGCATTTCTTTCCCGATTTATTTGAATTCCAGAAAACACGCATCGTATCAGAAAGTTTTACACCAGACTAAATCTGCAGTGTATGTTGCCTTTTTTTTAGACTTAGCTACGCTCTTCTTAAATTACTGCATTGCTGCCTCTAAACTGAAGTTACATAATTAATACGTATGCCCTCTGTTGTTTTCTATGATATTAACCCTACTCGTATTCCCTACAATAAATGATGTCTCCCAGCGTGTGTAGTGCGACGCATTATTTTACGCACCGCCCACATTTATTCATGGGAATGATGTGTATCATACATCGTTCGAGAGGGCTTCGAACCCTCATTCCCGAATGGTGCCCGTCTGTCTGTCAGTTATATCGGTCCCACGAAACTAGGTATGACTTACAATTTTATGAATAAATCATGGCAGGCAATACATCATTTGGAAGCACTTATAGAGTATTATTATTGCATGCAACGGTTTTTACAAAATTTGTTTAACAATAACTTTTTTTAATCGCAAAAACTGTTACATATTTGAAGTAAGTATCATAAGCAATACATTATTTGGAAGCTCTTGTGAAATACCACAGACATATGCAACGTTTCAATGTAAATTCAAAATTGTAAACATTTTACGTGAGACGCTGAAGTTGACAGTTAAATGTTGAGAGTAAATCATAGAATTTTCTTGCATGCAATAGACGATGCTGGGAGACATGATCGTCACGCTTGGGCGGACGATGTCTAGTAACACGATGCTGGGAGACATGATCGTCACGCTTGGGCGGACGATGTCTAGTAACACGATGCTGGGAGACATGACCGTCACGCTTGGGCGGACGATGTCTAGTAACACGATGCTGGGAGACTTGATCGTCACGCTTGGGCGGACGATGTCTAGTAACACGATGCTGGGAGACATGATCGTCACGCTTGGGCGGACGATGTCTAGTAACACGATGCTGGAGACATGTTCGTCACGCTGTGGCGAAAGATGTCTAGTAACAGACGATGCTGGAGACATGTTCGTCACGTTGTCTAGTAACACGATGCTGGGAGACATGTTCGTCACGCTGTGGCGGAAGATGTCTAGTTTACTCCATCAATCTCGTCGCTCTTCTTCCAGCTGTTCCTGACAGATTTACAAGCATTTGCTAATGATTGCCTGGGCTCTTGTTATTTCTTTCTTTTACAGCATGGGCTTTTGTTTAAAGTTTCTTTGCAACCCATTCCATGAAGAACTAGCTAGGCGCTGTTCGGACGACTGTTTTTTGCTTGACAAGTTATTGATGGGTTACCGTGGCCGTCTCTCATCTCAACATGCATTGTAATCGTCAACTTAGTTATCTATTTTAATTGTATAATGTACAACATGACATGTTAATTGGATGAGCAAATGCTGAGTGTACAGTCTTAGTCAAACCGTTTTCCACACTGGTTGTTTCTTAGATGTAGAGTTTGGCTTTCATACATCGTTCGTGAACACTGGAGTGTTCACTGTTCGTGAACTGTAGAGTGTTCACTGTTCTTGAACGCAACACCCTGGTCTTGAATGATGTTCAGCAGCAATCACTGTTTCATCTGAAATGTATAATTTAATTAGCTTCGTCCAGCATGGAGAAATAAAATACAATATGCAAAACGGACTAATTTATTATTGATTGGAACTAGATTTTTCTAGCATTTGCTTTGTTTTATGTAGCGTTCAAAGTTCAATGGATGCCCAGAGTGCCACACTTGATTCCATTTATCATATCCGTCTACACTTGAAGAAAAAAATGACATCAGTCAATTTTCCCGATTTGAAATAACTGGTTTTCTTCAACTTAATCTTATTTCAATATTTATGTATGTATCAGTATTAATACAAAGTTACAGTTGTAATTCTTGCATTCAATTGCTGAAAACAGCCTACGGACTTTTATCTAGAAGTTTCATTATATCGATATATTTTTAGGCCATTATCGACTTGTTAAGTCATTTTTCAGTCCAAGAAAAATCAATTTGGATATCCAGCTTGAATTTCACATTTAAGAGGCATCGAAAGTAACTAGTTAGTTTTCCTTTTAGTCCTGGGATTCGATAACAAAAAATCACATTCGAGCCAAATAAATGTTCAATTACCAGATATCTTGGACCGTTCATTATGCATTTCAAATAAATGTTTAAATATTTGTGCCACGTTGCCAATTGATCCGGAGCACCGCAAGCAATTTTCTGTAAATACCGACTAAAGAATATTTGTGATTTGTTACTCTAATGCATTTCCAAGATTTGTTTTTTATCTGCATTGCTTGAAGGTAATGACTAGGTATATAAAGATTCACTAGAGAAGAACTGTATCCAATCAAATTTAGTCACGTTTTGTTATTTATTTTGATTTCACGCAAACTTTTAATAGAGCTTTTGAGTTTTCTTGATGTTATTGCCGAGTAACGAATTTTGCTTCAGTAGCCCCTACCGATTTTTTTCTGAGAGCCATACTGTGCTACTGTAGTGCCGGATTCGCAGCCTAAGTTTTATTTGTGTTGCTCTTGTTTTGCCTCCTGCCGATGTTCCCGCTGATGATGCCCCTCCTGATGGTGATGATTGGCATCGTAGGCAATTGCACGGCCGGCGATTTTCGCTGTCTGAACAGTGAATGCGTCGCCGCAAACCTCACTTGCGACGGTAACCCAGACTGTCTGGACGGGACGGATGAGCTCAGATGTACGGGCTCATCCGCAGGTAACGGCCCACAGCTTCCGGTCCGGATATTTGATGAATGTTTTTTCTTCGTTTTCGTTATTTTTCATGTAGACTAGCCTCGGAAATAGCATGGTTCCCTCACTCCATGTACTCGTGCACCCCTTCTCTACACACCTGTGTCATGTTTTACTGTTTGTATCCACACAGTTTTACTGTTCAATCGTGTGTGAACACTAGCGCGCACATTGCACTTTGTTGATGTTCACACAGTACTACTGGTTGTTCGATGCGAGTGCAGTTAGCTTAGTGCTTTATTCCAACGCACACAGCACAACTGCTGGGCTCTGTAGTTGTTAGATGCAACTGCTCTCTATGTTTTGTGTTTTGTTCGCTTACTCAAGTGCACAGTTCGTTTTGTTGCGATCCACACACTACTAAACTGTTTCATTCCATGTCTGCACATTACTGCCAACTCTTTCTCTGTACCTTGACTGTTGAAGTATTCTTCGTTGTCGTAGGTACAAGAGCGAGTACTGCATTTCATTCCCTGCACATGTACCCTGTTTTGCGCAGCTGTCACCAAACTGTACGCATGCTGCGCTTGCTTCTTGTGCGTGGCAACACACATGAATGCATCGTCGTGCTAGTCTCATGCTTCACGCAACAGATGAGGAGGCACTCATGATGCAGCTGCCGGTCTCTGTCTTTTTACAACACTCGTCTTATCCGCGGAATATTTTGAAGAAATCTTTCATTGATTTCTGATTTTAGTCGCTATTGGAGGGGGTTAAATTGATCACGAAATACATTCATGAGTACTGTACACAATTTTAGACTTGAATTACGGCATCCCTCAATTCTAAGTGAAAAATCAGGACTTCCACTACGCTCAATTAATAGATAAATCAAACGAACACTGGATGGCTCCGTGTTTCGGTGTACTGCGCTGTCTGAGGGAGTATTTTTTTCAAAGACATCCTATCTGAGTGCATAACCCAGGAACGGAACATAATAGGCTTGCATAACACAAGCTTGTTTGGGCCCGTTGGCCTAGAGTAGTGCGATAAAATGCCAGTTCTATTGGAATAGAAAGTTGTGGTACATGTTAACATCATGCAATGCTCCACAGAGTCATTTGTTAGTTATCACTTTAGTCACCTCACGTAAAATCTTCAAAGTACGTGTGCCAACGTAAACTAGCCAAAGCGTTGAGAATCATACTTTTGCCCAATGAAGTGTTTACATTGGAGGAGTTTATCTAAAATATTTTACCTAAATTTCCAATAGTCTGCCGTAAACATCCAAATTAGTCTCATTTATTATGGGACATTGATTGATGTTGCATGTGCACAGGTGGCTGGTACCATCACGAGAATTATTCTGATAACTGCGTTTTTACCATCTCTTGTCAATAGTTGGTCCAACTGTGTTCTCGTTGAGCATTTCTTTCATTAGGCCTGTACGACAACTTGGTTCTACTCTTCACCGCATCTTTTAGTAATGGGTACCAAGCAGTGGCTCCTGAAATCCGGAACTCGATCACACTTTTCATTGATCTGCAGCGCTTGATTTAAAGTGGGAGGAAAAAATATCATTGTTCCGACAAATTGAGCATTCGTAATTTATTTGACCCTTCTACAGTCGGACGCATGCAGCATAACATGCAGAGAGAATATACCTTGTTCGTCCGCACGAGAACCTCCGTATTCATTGTGCATGAATTGCATGATCGTTTTTGATGTATAAAGTATGTTCCCTCTAAGTACCTTGGCCTAGGCACCTGCTGGGAAGCTAGAGCTGATCGTGGTTGAGTGTGTTGTGGTTGACATACCTAATGGAACCCCCAAAACCCCTGCACGCGATGCATGCTCAAGCACTCTAGGATTGTTCTACAGGTTGGAATGGAATGAGTTTTGTTTCCGTTTGCGTTCAATTAGTCGATCTTTTTTTCCTTAGCAAATTTTGTGGGGCTGCAAAATTCGATATATTCCTCGTGTTTATTTAAGGTAATTGGTAGGAAATTAATCAATTTAGGTTTAATTTTTCAATTATGTCTACTACACATCCTGCCATCCTTTGATTCATAGATACACCCTAACAAAATTAATTATTTTGAAATTATACGAGAAGTTCTTCTTCCATAACCTGCTATTGCAATTCATTCGCAGTAACATCCTTTAATGAACTAACTCCCCCCCCCAAATATTCGTATTGTAGTGTCTTGAGGGTAAGCCGTCGTGCGTTGGCTCGTTCCTGATTTCTGGTTGGTACATTTTGTTTTTTAATAATTGCAAATGTGATGCTCTCACTGATAACACCCTATTGTTTTTCATCCCTCCTCGTCATGCCTGTATGATGAGGAGGGATGAACAACAAACGAATAAACAATCAAGAGACCCTCCTTGTCATGCCTGTCTCTCAATACCTGACGACAAACGAATAAACAATCAAGAGACCCTCCTGGTCATGCCTGTATCTCAATACCTGACGACAAACGAATAAACAATCAAGAGACCCTCCTGGTCATGCCTGTATCTTAATACCTGACGACAAACGAATAAACAATCAAGAGACCCTCCTTGTCATGCCTGTATCTCAATACCTGACGACAAACGAATAAACAATCAAGGGACCCTCCTGGTCATGCCTGTATCTCAATACCTGACGACAAACGAATAAACAATCAAGAGACCCTCCTGGTCATGCCGGTATCTCAATACCTGACGACAAACGAATAAACAATCAAGAGACCCTCCTGGTCATGCCTGTATCTCAATACCTGACGACAAACGAACGAACAATCAAGAGTTTTTATAAGGATTACATGTTTCAAACATGACTTCATATGAGTAAAAGTGTAAGAATACTGACAGGATGAATGTTATTTGTACGTTTGAAATTGATTTATTTATTTTTTCTATCTCTTTTCTCTAGCCAGAACAACCCAACACTTCATATACCCATCTCGAACCAGCATTTCTTTCCCCACTCTAACCCAAGCACCCTGTTCTCCCTCAACGCAGGCTGCATTGCTGGCGAGTTTACTTGCGATAACGGCAACTGCGTGGACGATTCCAAGAAGTGTAACCTCGCTGACGACTGCGGAGACAACTCCGACGAAGCGCAATGCGGTAAGTTGATGCAGGTCTTATGTGCTTTCAGCAGACAACTTTTTTCAACTTATTGTTCACGAGACGCTCTCGAGAAAACTTTGACTTGGAATGGGTAATTTTGCTTGATGAATGTTGGTACACTGATAGCTACGGAAAATTGAGATTTATGTAACCGTTTTGTTGTTCTCGTGTTGCCTATTCAATGTGTCTTTTGAAGTCTGTGATATTTTTCAAGGCATTTTCCATGTAGGTGGGCATGTTTTTGTTCGCAATTTATTATTCGTGATTCATTGTGTTGTTGTTATTAATGGAATATAGGTTAATATTTGGAGTGTATTTTGATTCAAATTATATGTGTATATTTAATATATGTTGATTTGTACTGTCAGCCAGCTCGTAATTGAACGTTTTTTTTCTACGAATAATTCACTGATTTGTAAAGTGTGTTGACTTCATAAATCAATCAATGGTATTCTTTCTAAAACCAGTGATGCAGTTGAACAACTTTACAACTTGGACATTAATTCGTTGAAACAACAATGCCAAATGCGGACTGGTTATGCCTGCGCAATATTTATCCTATGACTGTCCCGCCTTCATCTCACCAGCTGAGTTCATTTCTGTAAAGGACTTCGTTCACCACTCCATAAACAGTATCCGGGAGTATGCGGTGACCTGCACTCTAAAGCATTCATCAGTTCATGGCCAACGTCACTAAACGCATCGTTGAAGTTGATGTTAAATACAACTTCATTCGTAATATGTCTGTCGACGCTGCATAACACTAGTTTGATTGTAAATCATTTATGATTATCGATGAATCAACTTTGATCAAGGGTTCTGCATGTCCTAAGCTTCAGTTGTATACCATATTCCCGATCGTTTTAGCAGCATGGACAGGATTTAATTATGTCCCTACGCGTCTATGTTTTCTCTATTCACTCATTCTCATTGTTGTGCTGCAATCTTCCACAATTCATCGCTTTACTCTCGTTTACTCCTCCTATTGTCATTTAAGACATTTATTTTGTGGACTATTAAATATGAAACTCTCTACCGAAGATAGTAACTGCATATGAATGTTACATTTGAAGTTTCAATTGTCAGACAGCAGGTAAAATATCAGCACCTTCAAAATGACCCATCGGCATGTTGTTTCTTTCCAAACACTCACTTTTACCGTTGTAAACAACCTCTTCGGGGAGGGGCTTTGACTGTATAGAGCAGCTGGCAACCACAAGCAACTCTACGCGCCCTCTATGTACACTAACACACAACTTTTTCGGTGTTGCCCGCTCGCATGTCTGCTACGACAGACGCCCGGTCCTCCACACTCTGCAACAGTGTACAGTGGGAGTGTCAGACCGGCGAGTGCGTCTACCTCACTCAGAGGTGTAACGGACAGAATGATTGCCCCGACGGATCTGATGAGAGGGGATGTCCAGGTGCGTTGGCGACCACAACACTGAGAGGTGTTGGTTGAACGAGGTGCTGTATGGGCAGCGGTCTGGATGGCTCCTCTGGGCGGATGAAATGCACTCGGCGTGTTTTATGCCCCCGAACCGGAGTTCCTCCAACTGTTGCGCTTACCGCCATCTGCTGTTTCTTTGAGTTACTATGACTGTTCATTTTACTTGCTTCTAAATACATTCTTGATTGTTTCGTTGGTTATACCTCGAATCGAAAACTGATACCCTTAAAGGCACCGTACACGACTTGTTTAGTGCTCATGCTACGATCATGACCTCACGATTGAAGAACTGTTTCATTTGTCAATGATCAAGTCAAAATATGAACGATTTTATTGATAAACTAAGAAACGTGGATCTTCGCGGCTTGTATGAAGTTGTCGTCGGAGAAATACTATTTGATCCATTTTTGTTTGTCGTTCCAAATCAAAAAAAAAATTCTAGTGCTTATGATAAAAAATTGAACAAAATTCGTTCCAGTGGTCATTTGGCCGAGAAATGTTAAGTAAACTCCTTAGGATCGAGTTTTAAAACTAAATTGTTTCGTGTAACGTGTAATTAGTTTCCCCAGTCTAAGCGGAGAGACATTGATTTACACAGTGCCATAATTTTTCAGTAAAATAATGTCATATAATATGCGAAAAGGCTTTGGACCACGATTCCAAATAGAGTGTATGTCCGTCTGTCTGTCTGTCGGTACGTTCGTTGTAACGCTTGGAGAAAAATTCCGCATACATACCGCATTTTTTTTCCGAAATTCGAGTTGTGAAATTTCTGAAATGGAGTTCTCAATAAAAAAATATGTGCTACGGCTGCGTTTCAACTCTCTATGTTAACAGGCGCCATTGCCCATAGTGGCTCGTCACCAGAAAAAAAAACAAGTAAAAAATAAGAACACCATACGCAGCGCTCAACGTTGTTTTTAACCTCGCTTCGTTTGTCCAAACTCGAGATCTACCCTCTTTTGCGTGCGCGTTTTCAAAATAAGGAGGCTTTGACAGTAACACATGGATTTCAACGTTCGATGGCTTAAATTGAAGATGGCAATCAAATGCAGAGCTCCACGACGTTTTTTTCATACATTTATTTTGTTTTTCACCAAAAATCGAGTTCTGCACCAACCATCAGTCATTTGTTGCACATCGCTCTGTATTCGAGAGAAGGGTTTCAGAATGCTAAGAGTCTGCCAATAGTGTGCAGAACAGCACGTTGGCCTTTTCTATAACTCGTTTTCAGTTTTCTAAAACGAACTCTGAACTTGATCGTTTCTGGCTCACTTTCGATAGTTTTTTTTTACTTTCTCCGTGTTTTAGGTCAGCATAACTTGCTGATCCAAGCGTTTTACAATTCAATCGTCAAACCATGTTTACTTTTAACAAATAATAGATGATGCTTCTAGACATGATCGTTTTGCTGCATCGGACGATGTTATTATAAAATAGTTTCGACTAACACTTACAACAAATTAAACATTTGTAAATAGTGGAATGTTTACAAGACTTGAACTTACGAAGAATGTAAAAACATTTTCCAGAAGTAATAACTGGGTCAGCTTAGTTTTCCACTGGCACTACTCCCTGAAACAGGGTCGTCTAAATCAATTTAAATTACAGCCAGGAAAGATGCCATTTGTCAAAAATATTTTTTGTGGATGAATTGAAGTTTTACCTAGTTCGAAATGAAAAAGCTGATGGAGCCCCCCAACCGCCCCTCTCAGACGCGTCCTGCCCCGGGGGGGACACAGAGTTTCGCTGCTCCCGTGGGGAATGCATCCAAAAATCCGAACTTTGCGACGGTTTTGTCGACTGCGAGGACGGAGAAGACGAAGAGTTCTGCGTGTCCATTAAGCCATTCATTTCAGGTGTGGTCATAGAGAATATTGGTGTTGGTCATGATACTCTATCTTGGTACACACTTCAAATATATTGTCCGGTTTTCAGCAGGTGAATTCCGGTCAAGTAATTAGAAGAAATGTTATGAGCAAGTGCTTGCCTCACAAACTAGGGATAGTCAACCAGGTGTGTCATGGTTCACCTGCTATATCGTCTCTAATTGTTCACACGTAAGCGTGCGCACAAACACCTCAGTTGATTGTTGGTTGTTTTTAGATGGAGCACTGCTTCCATTTACCGGTTGAACACCACGCAGGACGTTGTTTTTAATACGTATTGTAATACAGTATTAACAAATTCTGCGTTATTTGTACCTAAACAATCTAACATTCCTGATCCTGAGTGTTCTGTTCCATACCAAATCTTGCCCGATACGACAACTTAGTGTAATCGTTGGAAGAGACTTTGATGTCCCGTGGTTCACCATAAAGCCGAGGTTGTCGGGCGTCGTTGCAGGTTCGGACCCCACAGCCAGTCCCCCGACCGGAAGAGGTTTTGGGTCCTGCCGAGCCAATGAGTTTCAGTGTGGCGACGGAGAATGTTTGTCCTCGAGCGTGCGCTGTAACGGCGCTTTCGAGTGCACCGACGGTTTCGACGAGCTCAGCTGTCCCGGAGAAAACTGTACCCTGGACGAGTTCCAGTGCGACACTGGAGAGTGTCTGCCTCTTATCCTACAGTGTGATGGCCGCTATGACTGCCTAGACGCTTCCGACGAGCTTGTTTGCGGTTCGTGTTTCCCTCTCGCTCACCCACAGCTCGCATTTGTCGTCGATTTTTCTACCATTTTTCAACTGAACTGTAAAGTAGGTTAAAAATAAATAGGCGATTCAATGGCACCTTTGCCGAAACAGGGGTGTTGTCATCCCCTTTTACATTAAAGGTGATTATTCGTTGAAAAGATGACAAATGCGGGCTGGGGTTCCCACATGCCTCCTTATCTACCATCTTCACCCACGCGAATGCCATCCCTATATCAGCGCACCTGCTTTTTGTGTGTGTTTTGGTGGTAGCTATGGCTTCTGCTTGATCTAAGTTACTATTCATGTGAGACAATTGATTGTGAAAAAATTCAGTTCGATAATTACTTCTTATCACATACATTTTATTTTTCTTAATGCTTTATCAGCGTCATCTTGCAGTTTTGTGTACTCTGTTATAAGTGTGTGTATACCTATGTTATGTGGAATGCTTCCTGTTCATATATCAATCACTCTGTAGTCAGAGCACTGCAAGCGTGCCTTCACCAGGCTACATGCATCCCCTCGCTGTTTCGTTGGCTATTATATTGATACCATTCTGTGTTGTTCTCCCTATTGCTTTCCACTCCCGTGGTGGTGTAGGCCCAGGGACTCTCTGCAACGAGCACGAGTTTACGTGCAACAACGGAGAGTGCGTGTCACGCAGGGTAGTCTGTGACTCCCGTCCAGACTGCCTCGACCAGTCCGACGAAATGTTCTGCGGTACGTAGTCACTTTGCAAGCAATCCGTCCGTTACTTCATCATCCCCTTCACCGGGACGTACTGCAAACATGACCTTGGTTAAGTGGAATAATACAAACTGATTGTTTATTATTAGAATGTACGCTTCTTGGTTTATTGGAGATGTTACAATCCCACCATCAGCTTTTATTTGTACTCGACTAAGTTCTATCGGGGAGGCAGAGACATGTTGAGAGTGATCCCCGCCTGATATATTTGATCCCATCATCTGCAGATCCCACAGTTGGCGAGCGGTGTGTACCAGACGAGGAGTACCAGTGTTCAGACGGTACCTGCATACCCTCGGACCTGCGCTGCGACAGACTGCCGGACTGCGACGATAAATCGGATGAGATAGACTGCCCATGTGTGTTCCGGGGGTATACTAGCCACTCATGCTTCTGCCTCAATATCGATATCATCTTTTCGGTGGTGTACTGGCTATCTTGCTGCTACCTCAATACTGATATTCTTTTGACCATTGTTGGCGGTTGTAGTCATGTCACTCCGACCAAAATAACTTGTTCATGATCCATACTTTCATTACACCTATTGTTATAACATTGTGTTCCCTACTCTTGAAATGAATGTTTAATATATTGTATGTTGTTATAGATGTTTTTATGTTCTTTTACAGTTTGATTTCACTATTCTTTTCCCCTTTGACTGTTCGCAGCTACCTCACTGATCGCTGTTTGTTCGGGGTGCCGCTCTTGGCGAAATTGTTACCTATAACGTTCACTGTTATTGCAATGAAAGAATAACTAGCTTGAATAAAGAGAGGTGTTCATTTCAAAGTTTACAGCCCAGTTTTTTTGATAGCAATCAATTTATTATAGCAAGGCTCTACAAACAATTGACATATTCAATCTATCCTGCTTCATTTATAACCAACCAATCAATTCAATAATGCTAACTTTTGTCAACCGATTGAGTTGCTTATATTCATCCGGCTTGAGGCCAATTTAAATCTGTAAAATCTCTCACATCGAAAAAATAGGACAATACTATACCATAGTGCTTAAGTTAATAATCACTATTACCGGCATTTTCCCTTACCGACCCGAACGCAGTCATTGCTTTGCAATTATTGCTTTTTTTGTGACTTGGTTTACTTGTACCACGATCTTAACTTCTGCGCTTGTTGACTGAACAGCTGATTAAACGGTAATTATAACTTATCATTATCTACGATGTTACGTTAACTGTAACGCATCGTTAACTACGGCGCAGCTTTAACAACACTATAACGCAATCACGAACTATTATCCTTCGTTTACTCGAGCTTAAGAACTTAAACCCCTTGTAAGTCGCAACTGCTACCGGATAGCGTCATCACCCCACGGAAAAATTACAATTTTGAAATTTCATTCTCGTTCACTTGTACATTAGCGGATATCTACAGTACCTTTAATCGGATATCTACAGTACATTTAATCGGATATTTACAGTACCTTTAATCGGATATCTACATGGTAATACGGGCTAGTACATTCCTTTATAAACGTGTACTCTCCGATCGCCCGTACTTCAATGACGTACGGTGCTCGACAACCTCAACTAGCGGTCACTCTTCCACGGATTAGAACGCATTTGCGACGTAAACTACTCTACCGCCAGTATCAGTTTTGGGACACATCGGACCACGGACTATAGCACATTTACGACGTAAACTACTCTACCGCCAGTATCAGTTTTGGGACACATCGTACCACGGACTTGAACATTCATGAACGTCTACCTCCTCCGCCCACGGACAGCGTACAAGGAGTGCTCAATAGAAGAGTTCCGCTGTGACGATGGCCAGTGCGTGTCACTCAGGGTGCGTTGCGACAGACGGCCTGACTGCTTCGATAGCTCCGACGAGATGCAGTGTAGTGGCGGCTCTATCGCCAGCACAATCACACCGTCGACCACCTCCACTACAACTACCACCACCACTCCACGTCCTCCTCCCCGTACGTTGGATGGATGCCGGGTGACTTCACCCAGAGAATTAGTAGTGCTTTTCGACACCGCTAAGATCGGTGCATCTTCTTTTCTTGCGCAATGATCCAGTTTCACTGTCATATATTTTTAAACATATTTCAATTTAAAAACCTCCCTCTTGATCTACATAAAGCCATTCCTTTCCATTCGTCATTCAACTATAAAAAAAAATATATGTCTGTGTTTACCATTCGTGCATGAATTATTAAAAAATTGTTTAGGAATATAAATACTGACCTTAAAAATAGCAGAACAAACTTCTAATTTGATTTATTAGCTGATTAATAAGCATCGATCTCGACTTCTTCCAAACATTACCTAGCTGGAACTCTCGTTATCTTGGAAACTATTACCTTGGCTAGCAACCTCTCTTTACCCTCACCGTCACCGTCTCACCACCATTTTTTCCACGCCGCCTCCCAACGGGCCCTCAGCCCCCGCCCCCCCGTGCACCCCCTACTACCAGTTCACCTGTCGCAACGGCCAGTGTATCAACGCTGTTGGATATTGCGACGGACGTCGGGACTGCGCCGATGAATCCGACGAAGACAGCTGCCCGACCACGCCCCGTCCTTTCCCTCCGTATCCGACCACTCCCATCACTTCTCGCCCCCAGACACAGCCTACGTTGCCGCCCATCCGCCCTACGACCACTGGGAGTGAACTGTCGCAGCTTGGTGTGTGCTGCCGCCTCGTGTTCGTGTGGTTCTGCGTAAACGGCTTGCTCTCCTGCTTTAGTTTCCCTTTCCGGTTCTCTTTCTGATTAATTTACTGTATATTCGTAACAATAATATATTTCCTTTATACGATTTAACATTTTCTTTCAGTTCGTGTTTTCTATTTTAACCTATAAAATCTAATTTCCTTCTTTAACATTTTTTACATTTAACTCCTTGTTTGTCGTGCATGGACCTGCTAATACGGATAACAACAGTCTATCACCAACAGTTTCAGATTGAGTCTGTAATAAAATTTGAGATAACTTTATATTCAGATTGTT
>SDVV010004114.1:6650-20534 GCA_016164225.1 Gammarus roeselii
TGAGTATATAGAATGTTACAGCCCGACTGATCTGTATTTGCATGAGTAGATAGAATGCTATTGCTCGACTGATCTGTATCTGTATGAGTAGATTGAATGTTACTTCCCGACTGATCTGTATCTGTATGAGTATATAGAATGTTACAGCCCGACTGATCTGTATTTGCATGAGTAGATAGAATGCTATTGCTCGACTGATCTGTATCTGTATGAGTAGATTGAATGTTACTTCCCGACTGATCTGTATCTGTATGAGTATATAGAATGTTACAGCCCGACTGATCTGTATTTGCATGAGTAGATAGAATGCTATTGCTCGACTGATCTGTATCTGTATGAGTAGATTGAATGTTACTTCCCGACTGATCTGTATCTGTATGAGTATATAGAATGTTACAGCCCGACTGATCTGTATTTGCATGAGTAGATAGAATGCTATTGCTCGACTGATCTGTATCTGTATGAGTAGATTGAATAATATTGCCCGAATTATCTATATCCGTATGAGTAGATAGAATGTTAGTGCCCGAAAGTTCTGTATCTGTATGAGTAGATAAAATGTTATTGCCCGAAAGTTCTGTATCTGTATGAATAGATAGAGTGCTATTAGCCAAATGACCTGTATCTATATGAGTAGATAGAATGTTATTGCCCGAATGATCTGTATCTGTGTGAGTATATAGAATGCTATTGACCTACTGATCTGTATATGTATGAGTAGATAGAATGCCATTGCTCGAAGGATCCGTATCTGAATGAGTAGATAGAATGCTTTGCCCGAGTGATTTGTATCTGTATGAGTAGATAGAGTGCTATAGGCCGAATGACTTGTATTTGTATGAGTAGATAGAATGCTATTGCCCGATTGATCTGTATCTGCATGAGTAGATAAAATGCTATTGCCCGATTGACCTGTATCTGCATGAGTAGATAAAATGCTATTGTCCGAATGATCTGTATCTGCATGAGTTCATAGAATGATGTTGCCCGATTGATCTATATCTGTATGAGTAGATAGAATGTTGTTGCCCGAATGATCTGCATCTGTATAGTGCGGCTCAGCAGTATTGTATCAATTGCCTCTAAATTACGTTTACGTAGAGGTGCTGTTGATGAGGGGTAGAGCTATTGACTGTTATAAACGGAGCAATGGCGGGAGTTCATTGAACTATAACATGTTATTCTATTTAGCGAGTTGTTGAAACTCAGGAGGAATAACAAAGATTAGTGGGACGTTACTAGAAAAATGAATGGTAAATATGAAAGGTAATATGGCCAAGCATGCGCTCACAAACAATCACATCATTGCAATTCATTCAGAAGTGTCTCTGGCTCTTGACGTCATTTAATGATATGTACCTTTCCTGTCGTTAAAGGCATGCTAGAAGAATTTTTTTTATTGCATTTTCTGGAAAGAGATTGTCTACGAGTAATTGTGAATGCGTGTTGTTTACTTTTGATTAATAACAAAGAAATAAGGGCAACGAAGAAATATCTTGGTGGTTGAGCACGCAAAAAAACTAAATTAAATGCAATTTTAATGGGTTTATAGTTTGTTAATGAACAGGAGATTCAAATAGAAGATTCTCATGATGATATCCACCAGATAGAAACACTTTCTAATATTAGAACATTACGGTGGAAAAAAAAGTGCCATGCGACAATTGTGTGCACTTTTGATATCCAAGTGGACGATTTTATTAATAAATTACCGTTTATTTGGAGATTGCATTCGTTCATTTAATTTACTAATTTCAAAAAGTGAACAAGTTTATAACTGAATACCAGCGCTGTTGTTTCTTTCCTTCATAGAATGAGTACGTGAGCCTCCTAAATCTAATTACGGCCACTGTCACGAAATTCTCTGCTAACTGTAATACCTAAGCCTCTAATTGCGTTCTCGAAGGATCCGCAAGAGCACTGCAGAGGTGACAGGAAAATGCGTCTACCGTAGTAAATTGCACCATTGGAAATAAACTGAAAAAAATGTATTAGATTGCATAAATATCGGGTATTATGATCAATTCCTTCTGCATTGTATACATCCATATTGAATTTAACCTTAAATAATTAATATAGAGAATTACTAGTTGATGTCCATTCTAATATCCTTCTGAATGCATAGCTCCACATATATGGATATTTTACAAATAACTTTGTTGACGTCGTTCAGCAGAATATCGGTCGATCGGTATTTTTAGACGTGAGGAATACTTGAAAAGTTGGCCGTATGAAACGTTCAAAAGTAGCGCCAGGAAATCTGGGATATCAAAACACCAACTTTTCCGATTGGTTTCCGATTCCATACCAAGTGTTGAGTTCAGACCTGAACCTCTTCTTCATCCGATGGCTTGGAAGTCTACTCATCGGCCGGTCAGGGGACATCATTGACATCATAATGACATCATTGACATCATAATGACATCATTGACATCATAATGACGTCATTGACATCATTGACATCATAATGACATAATTGACATCATAATGACATCATTGCCATCATAATGACATCATTGACATCATAATGACATCATTGACATCATAATGACGTTATTTACATCATTGACATCATAATGACATCATTGACATCATAATGACATCATTGACATCATAATGACATCATTGACATCATAATGACGTCATTGACATCATTGACATCATAATGACATCATTGACATCATAATGACGTCATTGACATCATAATGACATCATTGACATTATATTGGCATCATTGACAACATAATGACATCATTGACATCATAATGACATCATTGATATTATAATGACATCATTGAAATCATAATGACATCATTGACATAATAATGACATCATCGACATCATAATGACATAATTGACAGCATAATGACATCATTGAGATCATAATGACATCATTGACGTCAGCATAATAACATAGAAATAAAATCGGTAAAATAGTTTTGTAGCTCACAAGAACACTCGACCAGTGTTTAGGATAAATTTAATCTCCTTCGCATGGATCTCAAAACAAGAGTCTGTGGTTGACATGCGACTGTCTAGGGCAAGTGATGATACGGAAAAACCTTGCTTCTTGACTAGTCCACTTCAGTATACTGTCACTACCGAGCTTATTCTGTCTGTGATTAATTACTATATAAAAATAGGTAACAATTATATTTATGAGGTATTTAACTCTTATTAAGATTGTGAGAATTCAGAAAATCTGAATAGTTTTAGTGAATGGTTGAACATTTTAAAATGATCGCACCACACAGATGATACCAAGTCATCGTCAATGGTCAGAGAGAGCAGGACATATATCTGCATTTATATCCCACAAAGGGAAAGTAGTTGAAAAACTTTTTATCCTCTATTCAACCTTCATGAACACCCAAGAAAAAACTCTTTATTCCCTATTCAACCACATGAAAACCCACGAAAAGAAACCTTTATTCCCTGTTCAACACACATGAACACCCAGTAAGACGGTGCATTGAACTATCGTTTTCTAGTCAAATAAGTAAAGAAGTTAGGTCAACTGTAATTCTGGTACGTATGTGAATGTTGTTTACACTGCCATTTTGTAAATGAACTGAGACCAGAAATTGTCCCTTGCGGGATTCCATACAACACCCATTCATGGAATGTTTGCTTCGCAAATTGCAAATTGATGAGTATTCTTGACCGACAGATTAACTGCTGTTGAGCTGCATTTTTCATAGAACATGACGGCTGGTCTAAAACAACCGTATATTACGTGTAGCACTTTGTTTGTCATGCGACGCATCCCGGGCAGATCATCCCTTCTCTGTCTATATTTCGTTCGAACAGTCTAAATAATTGAGCAAATAAATTACTGATCAATAAATGACTTTTCTTATTTATATCAAATATTTTTTTATTTTCTTCTAAATCGTCTCTCAAGGTCAGTGAAAGACAAGGCTATGCAGTGCGGTGTCAATGAATCAGTACCATCACCTCGACCTTTTGAACGATGAAATGTTGTCATGTGACTGCATTACACCAAAGGCAAGATGTGGTAGTTTGATTAGGCGAGAAATGAAGGATTGAGAAGCATCTCGGGAAGTTATTTGCAGTTGTTGATGTTGCTGTTGCTTATCCCTGGTTTTCACCTGCGGTGGTGAAACCTCCCGAGCGCACCACCCAAAAGCCTTGATACCCACCGACTCGCTGGAGGGAGATGGGGGAGGTGGGTGGAGAGAATGGGGTGGCCGGCTTAGTAGTGGGGTATAGTGTTATTGCTGCTATCTGAAGTAACTTTGTGTGCTATGTGGCAGTTAACAAATGGCTACCCGTGTTCTATCATTTCAGCCGTGGGCTCTTGAACATTATAACTGGCAGCGCGTTCATGTTCCTTAGCCACACTGCAAGGCACCAAGCAGATACATGCAGGAATAACCTCAAGTGGGCAGGGATGTTTTTTTGGAGAGAAATAATGGGGATTGTTCACCTGACCATGAAAAAATGCAGGGTATAAGTTGTTGCTCTGATGTCTTGAAAGTGTAGAGGATCATAAGGCCTGGCATCTCATAGGCTGCCTCCACGTCAACACTGCAGAGACGGCGCACACGGCGTCATTCCCCCCGGCGAGGAAATGAAACGGTGTGGTTTTGCGGACATTCGCTGGGGTCGGAGAGCCAGATGCCGCCACCGCAGGCAAGGCATCTTGGTGTAGAAAACCGCCTGACTCGTGAAGGCTCCCTCGTGGGGGGCGTTACTTGCGGTTAATATAGTATAGCCTGCTCGGTCGTTTAGTGTTATAAATAGTCGGAATGCCTTGTTGTGGAAATCTTGCTCACAATCAAATCCGTAAGTCGAGCTCCACGAACACCAACGCGTTGTCAGAACAAACGCTATTGCAATTACTGATGAGATTTGAATGCTCTCCGGTGACTTGGTTTGCCTGGAACTGAGAGTCAGTAATTGTGATCGTGTTCAGAACACTTCAAGTATTTATGAATATTTACTTTGCTAATAAATAACCACAGAACAAAATTGAACCCCCTGCATTTCATGACACTGATAAGCAACTATTCTCTCTGATCGAGGAACAATCGTCATATTCCAGTACACAAATATGACATAGACGAACGGACAATGATTTCACCCAATAATCAACACGTGCCTCCAATCCTCGGCTTCTTATATCTGCCTATCGTGCAGTGTTTATTCATCAACTCATTGGACTAATACTCCCCCTCACCCCCTTTCCACAGTCCCGGGAAGCGGATATCCATCCCCCATTTTTCCCAGTGGGTGAGTCAAGCTGTTCTGACCCCACGACTAATGGCACTGCTTTTGGGCTATAAAAAGAGGAATTGACCTAACGAGTTTTGTTCGAACAATTGATTTAATCCTCCTGTCAATGGACGTACGACTGGGTACAAATGACAATTCTCCTGACACTTTCATAGCGAACGCCTCTGGAAGTTGAGGACCAGAGGTAGATGTGAGAGAAGTAGATGAAAGGGAAAATACAGCAACTAAAACCTTTTTTCTTTTGCCAACGTATTGTTAAGGTGACTTCAGATAGAATCTGTCATACGGCGCGTGAAAACCATTGTAAACAAAGCTTATGCAGTTTGAATGTTTGTAGGAGCATTGCAAAATTAATTGCCTTGAAAGTTTAATCATGACATTTTTCCTGTTCCGTTGGAATAGCAGAAAGATTTCATATTTTAAAACATTGAACTCCAAGAAGCACTTATACAACAGCTAAATGCTACTGTTTCACAGCATTTCACACCTAGTCCAATCAAATATCTTCACTGGATTAAATAATCAGAAACTTAGGAAGCCTTCCCTGGCCATCAATATTTCTTGTGACTCACAATTCGTTACTCATGTCCAGCTCATAACTCTTTACTCATGTCCAGCTCATAACTCGCTACTCATGTCCAGCTCATATCCCGTTACTCATGTCCAGCTCATAAACCGTTACTCATGTCCAGCTCATAACCCGTTACTCATGTCCATCTCATGACTCGTTACTCATGTCCAGCTCATAACTAGTGACTCATGTCTAGCTCACGAGGGGACTATATTTCACGACCATTCCCTTTAGTTCCAGTAACGAAGTTAAGCATTTTGCTCACAATCTCGCTTCGATTGTTCGGTAAGCTGGTCGTAACCTTTTATTGCATTGACCTGGAATGCTTTATGAATCTTCATAAACTTTGTCATGAACTCCCGCAGTGAGTACTATAAATATATAAGATTGTCTCTGATAAATTTAGAAGATTGCTGATAGTACAGCATGATCAAATGACAGTTCAGGGTTGCCTCTAGCACATTTTCGAATACATTTGAAGTTAGCTTGCAGCGAAGAGCGATGATACCGCGTATGGAAGAATACCGGCCGTTTGTTTTGTATCGCATAAAACAACTTGAGATACAACAGCAATTATCAATTATGAGTTGAGCGACTATTACCGGTGAAATAAATGCAAAAATTGGACGGTGCTTGCGGATTGAAATCCGCAAAGCAATCGAGAACAAATCTATGCGTCGTACTTCTTAACTGCCGCAGCCAAGCACACCGACTATGGTAGGTATGTAAAGGTTATGCTAGTGCAATCGCTCACACGGTCGCAGTTGGTAGTGGTTGGTGATCTCGTTTAACACCAACCAATGACAGTTGAGGCTATCGGCCGATCTCACATGGATCAGGATCACTAGATCACTAACGCTGTTTTCCTTACAATTGTAACCAGAACGCAACGATATTGGGCGAATAATAACAGTACGGTTCGACAAACGGTTACATGAGTATAATTATATTTGAAGAAAAGGTACGTGCAATATCGATAATACAATTTGCAAGATTAAAAAAACTTCATGCCGTGTCCCCTACCAATCCCCCCTTCCCCAAGCCCGACCCCCAGAGATTAGCAATCGGGCGGGGTGATGAGAGAAGCAAGTTTTATCTGCCGAGATAACAGAGATAATGGGATTTTGTCGTCCGGCAGTGGAGGCAAATAGGGGGGTGGGGGATAGTGCCCCCCAAGCTCGAGCTCTTTGTATAGTTAAACCAGGGCGATTTGCGACTAAAATACAAAAATTCACCCGCTCAGTGACTCTCTATGATTTTTTAGGTCATCTAGTATTAAATAGTGTTAAATTTCCAGTCACTATATGTGACTTCCCTTAAGCGCTGAATTAAAAAAGATCTAAACGTAGTTTGACAATTTTTGATTTTCAGTATTCGAGTTGATGATCGCTGATGGGTTTTAACTGTGAACTTTCACATTGCATCAACGGAAGTAATCAAATTACTAGAAAAATATCCATTTAGATCGAAATTAAGCTTTGTGAGACACCTTAAAAAAAATATATGGGTGGCATTATGGTCGGGCAACGTTCATCTCGTCCATCTTTGCCCTATGCCCACTTGTTAGTAACGTTTGAGATTAGACTTCACACATGAAGCTATTGTTTAGACGTCCTCGTTGCATCCCTACTGTGACTGCACGTGGCTTGGAGTTGCACCCTCCCATACGGCGTTACATGCCCATACTATCCCCTGCCCATTTTCGTTGGCATTTATGAGTTCTAGGTTTGAAGATTTATACTTTATTTTATTACAGCGCCTGGTGGCAAGTCGTAACAAATTATTGCAATCCAGATAATGTGTATTAAGTTTTGTTGAGCGTAACTTGTTCTGAAGACGTTATTTGTAACTTAAATATTCCTAACCTAAAATTATAACGAATTTTAGTAAATAAATTCACATTTGACTACCACCAATCAATCGTTAATGTCGTGACGCACTCGAAACGTTTTATTGCTCTAATGATTTATTTGAAAAATTGGTAAAATCAAATCGGCTAATAACGAGTAATGAAGCTGAGAGTGGGGAGTTTCTATCATGGAATATTATAACATTTACTCATGTTAGGTTTGACGCATGAATCACACTTTTTGAAAGTAAATACGTAATTAAAATAACTGGTTAAATATGCGCTGGTAAAAACATTTCAACTTGGCATAACAAATGAACTGAGTATTGAATGGGGTTCTAAATGTGCGAGATGATACTAATGTGACTTTATGAAGCACTGAAAAATCATTCATAAGGAAAGGTAATGCATTCAGGAAGTAACTTACGGTTCAATATATTTTGCTCGAATAAGTTCACTAGTTTATCCTTTGAGTTCAAACTCAAAGGATGCCATTGAATCTTACTTGCAATTGTTTTAACTCATTCAAACCACTTGAAACAACATTTGTTTTTCGTTTAAGCCTCTTTTAGAGCTGTCTAATATATATCATCGCAAATAGCGATTCGAAAGCCCTGGCCTGAGGTATCCTGATGTTCCGTCCCGAAGCAACTCATGACACATGAGGAAGGCAAACTTGCGCCAGCTTACAAGGTTGCATTTCTGTATCCTCTTCGCCTATTTGTCAAAATATACATTTTCTGTATGTGCACTGATGATAATATTGTGAATAATATTTGGCTCCATGTAATCCGAACCGGCGGCCCCTAGAGATGTACTGTGACGAAATCAAATTAAACTTTTTTTAAACGACAGGTAGCTCCCAGCTTTGACAGAGGCCAACTCGATGACAATATAATTTAATGAATAATTTCTACCATTTACCGTACCATTTTGGAAAATATAATCATTGTCTCATAAGCTAATATTGTGCTTCATCTTTTATAACGGAAGTATATGAATTCGATTTCTGTACTCCAGTAACGAATTATTCTGATTGTCAATCATGTAATCATTTCCTAGCGGTCATGAAAAATATATATATTCAGTGCTATGTATATCTTTTATGAATAACTTACGTCGTCTATTCACCACATAATTTTATTCGTACAATGTTTTACACCCATCTATACAATATGTTAGCACATATCGTCATGAAATATTTATATCCAATGTTATGTATATATTTTGTGTATAATTTATGTCGTCTATTCAACCCTTAATTATTAATTTTTTATCCCATCTTTACCATAAGTTAGCGCATTTAGATTTCCCCACCCCATGTTCTCAGGATTTCATAGCCTCATATGTTGTCGGTTTTCCCAATCCTATGAACTTCGTAATTTCCCAACCCCATGTATTCGTGATCGCCCCACCCCATGTATTTCGTGCCAGGCATTCCTGATTCTTACCTCAAATAAGATGTTGGCTGTTGATCATTGATTATAATATTATAATTTATAATCTATTGCTTAAAATCAGAATCGGCGGCGAATTCAAATTGAATTTTCGGTAACATTATTCAAATAGTGTTCATTGCAATAAAGTTTTATGTGTAATATTAAAAAAAAAAACATTGCGACAGATGATGGAAATAAATCAATTAATAATAAATACTAATAATAACTAGCTCTATGAAATTAAAAAATATATTATCCACTACGGTTATGTTGGTATAAATTAGGCATGGTATTCATTAATGTAGGAAGACCATATTCCTTTCGGAAGATATTGGAAAAATTGTTGAACATATTTATGCCGAAGAATCTTCGGCATCTTTACGAGAGCACCTTCACGTCGAGGATTTTTCATGCGCGTCTTTGAGCAGCGATCCCTAACGCGAGCAGACTTCAATGTGTTGCAGGAATATTTTCTCTTGTAAATTGAAATGTCTTTTATCTGGAATAATGTATCGCGTATTATCATTCACACTGCGAACGATCTTCAATAAACTTGCCACCCTGTGAGCGGTAAAATAGACTATAAAGAACATTATTGAAATAGGATGGTGTATTCCGCCGTCTACCTTTCACCCTAACTAGAAAACTATTGCTGATAAATTCAAATAGTGACGTAAATGAACACACATCAATAATTTTCGGTTCTGTTGGCATATGCACATCTTAAAGCACTGCACACGGTCTTGTACACCAACCACTCAGCTCCAGTGAACTGAGTGTTCCCACGTCTGTCGTGAGTGACAGGAGTGAGGAAGGGCGGGCAACCATCACATCACTGAATCCGTTGACTCAGCAGGGTTAATCCAGTTACTTGTTGGGCCCTGGTGCTGACACTGTTCCAGTTACTATGACGCCGCAGGTTTAATCCAGTTAACTGCTGGGCCCTGGTGCTGATATTGTTCCAGTTACTATGACGCAGAAGGGTTAATCCAGTTAACTATTGGGCCCTAGTGCTGACACTGTTCCAGTTACTATGACGCAGCGGGGTAATCCAGGTAACTGTCTGGTCCTGGTGCTGACACTATTCCAGTTATTTTGACTCAGCCGAGTTAATACAGTTAACTGTCTGACCCTGCTGCTGACAGTGTTCCAGTTACCTTGACGAAGCAGGGTTTTTCCAGTTAACTGTCTGGCCCTGGTGCTTACACTGTTCCAGTTACTATGAAGAAGCAGGTTTTCTCCAGTTACCTGTCGGGCCCTGGTGCTGACAATGTTCCAGTTACTATGACGCAGCCGAGTTAATCCAGTTAACTGTCTGACCCTGACGCTGAAACTGTTCCAGTTACCATGACGCAACAGGGTTAATCCAGGTAACTGTCTGACCCTGGTGCTGACACTGTTGCAGTTACATTGACGCAGCAGGGTTAATCCAGTTAACTGTCTGGCCCTGGTGCTGACACTGTTGCAGTTACATTGACGCAGCAGGGTTAATCCAGGTAACTGTCTGACCCTGGTGCTGACACTGTTGCAGTGGCCTCCTGATTGAATCCTTATGCCCGATAACGCTAAGCTTGCTTGTGTGTGAGTGTTTGTGATGTGTGCAAGTTGGGTTATGCCGTCGGCCACCCTCTTTCCTGTGGGATTCGGTCTAGTGTCTGTAGCTGTACCACTATCTGTATTTATCGAAGGGCCTACTTTAAACGGAAGTAAAAACTAAGCTTCAATGATATACTGGAGATTCTATTATACCTTTAAGAAAGTATTATTTAATCGAGAAATGAACATGTTTATAAGCAATTATCATAAATTCAAGTAACTATCTGCAACGAAAGTAATGATCACAATCCCGAGAAAGTGTCCCAAACTTGAGCAACTAACATAAACTCAGCATAACTTGACTGACTATCATTAAACGTCTGAACTTCTTTCCACGAATTGTTTGATGACACTGTGTCGCAGAGGCGTACTTTTCTCCAGCCTGGTCATCTGAAACAGGTCCTTGCTAGAATCGATGCAATGGTAGCTTAATTGTCATTGTTTGATTATATTTTAAGTTGTCGTTGAGTGGTGCAATGATGATACTGTTGTTTGCTTCAACCAATATCTCAGTACCCTCTCGCAATCTTGTTTGAATATCAATTTTCTGTCCTGAATTTTTTGCATTTATATATGTTGTGTCATAATATTTTTTAACTAAATATCCCATTTTTATACACAAATATCCAATGTTTACAAAGCTAAACGATGAACCGAAAGGTTGTGCGACATCTAGGGTATTATCCGTTGAAGAACTTAGCCGCATTACTACATATTATTCGTAACGATTCGTTGTGCCTTTCCACTGCGGTAATTTTACAAATGATTGCAGAATTTTGTCAACTCTTCTGTACATCAAACATCGATTTGGCATAGACATGATCACTACATGCCGCAACCTGTTCTCTTCATAGATCGCCAACAGTCTAATGTATTAACCAACTAAACAGGCCTTTTGTCCCGGTGCCTTGTATCCACGGTATACCCTCTCAGTAAGGGGACACATGGTACACCCTCTCAGTTAGGGGACACATGGAACACCCTCTCAGTGAGGATACTCATGGAACATCCTCTCAGTGAGGAAACACATGGAACACCCTTCCAGTGAACGAACACATGGAACATCCTCTCGGTGAGGAAACACATGGAACATCCTCTCGGTGAGGAAACACATTGGGTACCCTCTCACTGAGAGAACACATGGAACACAATCTCAGTGAGGGAACACACGGAAACCCTTTCATCAAGGGTACACATGACAAACCCTTTCAGTTGGCGACTGACCCTGGGGGGGTGGTATGGCAAGGAAATGTATCTCTTTATTCTCCCTCTGAACAAGAATATTATTTAAATGAACAGCGTAGGCGGAGGCACGCCAGCGCTGAGTGAGGGTAAGCAATTCAAAAATAGTAAAGTAAACGTAAGGGTATCAAATCAACGTGTTCCACGATTGGATAATATAATACTCTTTTCGCATAACTTGGAATAACACAAACGGAAACAGTTTGTCAAGGGTCGAATAGCGTATTTTCCATTGCAGGCTAGTTCAATACGTTTTCCGAATTGAAGAAATCAAATAACGTATTATCTATTCCAGTGTCAATCACAGTTCCAGAATAACTCCGAGCCGTCAGTGCGTCTATACTGGTATCACAGTGGGGCTCAGTACCGTATCAGAGCGAATTGTATCATCACACTCTCCCAAGGCAAGGTTTGAACGCAAGTTGCCTTGCAGCCTACCCGCAGCGTCAAGCCCATCATCGGCGGCCTCCTCGACTCAGGGCTGTAATCTGATAAGAGGCTCTGTTGCATGCCGCCACAACAACACCTTCGGGGAGTTCAACACAGGGATTTAATTCTCGAGGAACTATTCTCACGTCCAAAAGCAAGGATGCATTGCGAGAGTCGCAGCGTAACGAGATTGGGCACTCAGAATAGGATTAATCCCGAGAGGGGTTGGGAGAGGAGCAACTCGCACGAACGCGAGGGCTGTATCATGGCTCGTGGGATGAACTAGCCTGTGGCAACAAATAGAGAGCCATGCATATTGCTCATAGAGTCATTGCAAGGTCTTCGAAGACGGTTGAAATATTGACCTATGTAGGTCTCGCATTGTTTGGTATTGTAGGAATCTTTCTTTTTATCGCACGAAAGATAATAATTATTTTAAGCAATGTGTGCGATATATTATACAAGTACGCTAACCTCTCAGAACAATTGAGGGAAGAATAAAGGTAATTCAATTAATTAAGTTGTACCTAGTCAGACAAACGTGACTATCTAACAAGTTCAAATATAAACAAAAGCAAGGTGTTCAATGTCGGTTGGATTTTCAGTGAAGATTGCGGGTATACAAAGAGACGGAATGATCCGAGCATATGACCATCCATATTCCTAGTTACGGGTATACACAGAGACGGAATGATCCGAGTATATAATCATCCATATCCCTAGTTACGGGTATACACAGTGACCGAATGATCCGAGCATGTAACCATCCATATTCCTACTTACGGGTATACACAGAGGCGGAATGATCCGAGCATATAACAGTCCACATCCCTAGTTATGGGTATACACAGAGACGAAATGATCCGAGCATATAACCATCCATATTCCTAGTTACGGGTATGCAAAGAGACGGAATGATCCGAGCATGTAACCATCCATATTCCTAGTTACGGGTATACACAGAGACGGGATGATCTGAGCATATAACCATCCATATTCCAAGTTACGGGTATACACAGAGACGGAATGACCCGAGCATGAAACCATCCATTTTCCTAGTTATGGGTATACGCAGAGACCGAATGATCCGAGCATTTAACCCATCCATATTCCTAATTCAGACACTACAAGAGAGTATATACCGAATAAATATAAATGTTTCCAAGAAAGTCCTAATGTGTTGTATTACCTGAACATTAGAGCGCAATACTGCAACAATCATAAACCTCAACAAAATCAGCCGTCGATGAGTGTTTCCTTCTTTCCTAGAATACCTATCTGTGGACTACCCATCTTACTATATCTATGCTGGTTAACTCAGTCGTTCACAGAAAATCGGGTTTCTTCATGTTGTCCTCCAAATGAACACAAGAGACCGATCCCTCTCCAAACCCACCGGTTCTCCAAGCATGCCTTCCCTCACCTTACCGTTTCTGAAGTTAGCAGGTCGTCGCCTCACTCGAAAACATAAAATTCTTTTTTGATTTCATTTTACGAAC
>SDVV010004115.1:0-20532 GCA_016164225.1 Gammarus roeselii
AATGCAGTTGTTTTCTGTGAGGTTGTTGCGTTCTGATCTTGTGAAGTGTTGGAAGATTTTTCACTGTTCTGTTGATTCAGGTTTGTCTGCTCTGTTTGAGAGAGCTCCGGATGTTGGCACACGTGGGCATCTTTTCAAGCTGGTGGTTCCTCGCTGTCAGACTGACTATAAACAGAGATTCTTTTATTCTCGCTGTGTGCAAATTTGGAACCGGCTGCCCGCTGATGTGGTGCAGTGTGATTCACTTTGCGGCTTCAAGAGTGCCCTGGCGGAGGAATTGGGGGCAGTGTTGTTTGAGTTTTGCTAGACTAAATTTGATGTGATGTTGTTGCTTTGTTTGTGTTGTCAACGGTTGTGTGCAGTTGTTGACTGTCTTCATTGTTTTGTTTTCTTTGGACCTATTGAGCGCATTTCGATCAGCGTCCTGCTGCAGTACTTGTACAGTGCTGTTCATTTTGATTGCTGGCGCGCTGAGGTGTACTGCCTCCCATGCCTGCGTGCCCTGTTGGCGGGGCTGTTGGGGCTGTGGGGGGCTGCAGTGTCTCTGACAGTGGCGCACGTAACTCGGCAAACACACTGCTGCGAGCGCACGCAAAGGTCTAGATAAGCCGATCTCAGCTTCTGAGGCGCACGGCTGGTTTGGTTCTTGATATTTGGCAATGAAAACGCACGTAATGTTCTCAACCCCGTGCCCAATTGTGCAATCTAGGCTACAGCTAAATTTTGGAAGTAAATTGTGCGTGAAATTGGCAACTAAAACCATATTGCAGTGATAATTCAGAGCATTAGCTATTATATTTTAATAAAATTATCTGCCGGTAGCTACATTTTGCAAAGAACTTTAAATCTAACAAATTTGACATCATTAGCATCAATTAAAAAAATTCTATGAATAACGCTTGCATCTTGCAGCCAATATTTCTTGAAAAATAGCTGTCATGCTTTGAAATTTAATTGCAGGCAATATTGTGACGTAACATAGGTTATCTCAAAATGTGTTCCCAAAGTTTTTGATGAAACAGAAAGCATTCAAGTATGAATGCTGCAATTTTCAGAAGGTCTTACATTGGTTTATGAATTGTCCAGAGATATCCCTCCTGATATCCATCCAGTGGGTAGTGGATACTTTCAGCTAATGGTTAGTGTGCCCACTGAGTTTTTGATAATCTTTCCTCATTGTTCTTCTGTCATGTTTTTGGCAGATGCATAGTTTCTGGTTGATAGGGCTTTTACCTTTATGAAGATGAAAAACTATGAATGTCACATAATGGTTTATAATTTCTCCACCCAGTTTATTTTGATGCTTGGAAATGACCTTCCCTGTTTATGCAGCCCAGCAGTGCCATTGTTGTGAGGACCTGTTCAGTCTACTGGGCATATGAAAGTATGGGTGCAGATGGGGATATATCCACTGCCACAGGCATTTTGCTATTTGCCACCATTTTGTTGTAGCTACTGATCCTGTCAGAGCCTAATAATGAGCCAGTAGCTACAAAGGTATATTGATGAACATTCTAAAGCACCCTACAGTGCAATTACTGAAATATACAAGTCCTGTGCATCTTTGCAGGTTGTTAGTTGGACTTTTTTTTTTTTGAACAAGAAATATTTGTTAGATAGGCTAGCTACATATTTTTGGTCATGAGTTCCTACGTAGGTTTGGTCAGAGTTTTCATTCTGCAATGGTCTCCTTGACAGATTTTTAGAAACCTAAGGCAAGGCTAGTACATTGTGATAGTTGTCTGTCATGAGCTGTAGCTGCATATTGTTCGCATTACATTTAATATTTTTTACAATATTTATTAGATCAACCATGGAAATTTGCTGCTCTGCATTGGTGTTTTAAAAGGAAGAGTTCAAACTTTGATATCAAACATGGAGAAGTTGATGGAACTGTCTCTTAATTATCAAATTGTTAAAAAATCTCCTAAATAACTTGCTAATTAGCTAATACCAATATGTGTAATACACTAGAAACTTATAAATAAGAAGTTTTAGCTTTATGAAGTTTACACAGATGTCCAAAAAAGTATTTGATATTTTTTAAGTTGACCTAGCTATCTATACAGCTTTGATTGACCCCCCTCCCCCCTATCCCCCTCCAAAAATGGGAATTCTACTTGTTATATAATCATGATTAAACTAGGAGGGATCATTACTTAAATGAATCAACATTTTCAGCCTGGCAAATGACTGAAGTCAATCAAAACCTTGTCCGGCATGCTCATCTGCTCCTACCTCCTCCGGACAAAAAGCGCATATTTGTGCCACTCTGTGGCAAGAGTCTTGATATTCTATGGTTGGTATACGCAAATACATAGGTAATAACAGCCACAAATAAGCTTATGTTGGTAGCTACCTATTGCTCTGCTGATTGTGCTCTTGGAACAGCTACATTGAAGGATAAATGTAGCTCACAATCATGTCTCTGCCTCACGTTTTTCATCTCCTGTCCATGACCTTCATCTCTTGACTGTATCTCTTCTCCCATTCAGGCCTTCCATCTTCTTTCCATGCCCCTCTCTTCTTTTCATGCCTCCTGTCTTCTCTTCATGCACCTTGTCTCCTTTTTATGCCTCCTATCTCATTTTTATGCCTCCTATCTCATTTACTTTCCTTCTATCTCCTTTTCATGCCTTCTATTGACTTTTCATGCTTCCTGTCTCCTTTTAATGTATCATGTCATCTTTTTCTTCATCCTCTCTTGTTTTCATGCTGCCTGTCTCTTTTCCATGTCCTCAGACTCCTATTTATGCTTCCTGTCTTCTTTCCATGTTCCCTGTCTTGTTTCCATGCCCCTTGTCTCCTTTCCATGGCTCCTGTTTCCATTCCATGTCGACTGTCTCATTCCCATGTCTTGTCTCATTTCCATGCCCATGTCTCATTTCCATGCCCATGTCTCATTTCCATGCCCATGTCTCATTTCCATGCCCATGTCTCATTTCCATGCCCATGTCTCATTTCCATGCCCATGTCTCTTCTCCATGCATCCTGTCTTCTTTCTCAATGTGTCGCCTTTCTCTGCCTCCTGTCTCCTTTCTCGGCCTCAAGTCTTCTCCCTCTGCCTCCTGATTCTGCTTCCCATCTCATTTGAATACCTCATTTTTTCCTTCCAAGCCTCCGCCTGGTTGCAACCAACTCAAAAAACTGGAATTTGATTTCATGGCCTTGAATTTACAACACAGCTATGTTCTTGGAAGTGTAGGTGGATACTATAATATAGCTACCGAACTTATCACAAATGCTATCGATTCTTCTCTGGGAGATAGACTGAAAACAAATTAAGTTCATTTTGCAATTGCTACTTTAAAAATACTTGATTAAATGTTTTTCAGATAGATATTTTAAATTATGAAAGGCTTGCAGAGGTGATACCAATTTTGTAGGTACAAAAATTATATGCTTATCTCATGGGCAAGCTAGTGCTGAACAAGGCTTTAACAGCATTGAGGAAATGCATATGGAAAACCAGCAAGAGTGGTTCCTTATTGCAATGCAAACTGTCTATGATGCTGTCTCTACATCAGGAGATCCTCACCATTAGTTTGTGGTTTGTGATAAGCCTCTCCTTAATACAGCATGGTCGGAATTCATACTCTTAGTGTTGAGAAACTCTGGCAGCAGATAAGCAGAAACTAGAATCTGATACTGATGGAGAATAGAGCAGCATCTAAGAATAGAGCAGCGTTTCTAATTGTAAAGAAGAAGAAAAGGAAAAAAACTGGGACTGGTACCTCAAAAAAATGTAGGCTATATGAACAACTCAATTAACATTCTGAAGAAGTAGCAAAGTTTCATGACTAAAGATCATTTGTGATGACTTAGCAAATCTCTTGCCTTTCCCTCAACATAATGAGCTGATTACTACTACACTTAGGCTTCATGATTATAGGCACCTACTTTTTCCTTCAATCTCAAGGATCTTACTAATTATGGACATGGGCCTTCCCCTCATTTGCTTTATTTGTAAAATCCTGCTGCGTCCTGCCCCTCTGTTACAATTGCAATGAGTTGCCTAAATATTTTTACCCATGTCTACACATGGCACAAATGATTTGTTTTGTATACACCTGCAGGTAGGGTCAAAGTTTCATAAATCATATTATAAACAAGCCTGTATAATTGTCTTTTTGATAGGACGTTGATGTTAGTTATCACACATTGGTAGGACATTGATATTAGTTATCACACTTCTGAAATGTGTGATACAAACTTGATGAAAAAAAATAGTCCAGCCCTTATCCAAATTGGAGCTGATATATGATATGATACATTATCCTATAAAAAATTTCCCCCTTGGTGGCCTCATAACTTCATTTTGACAGCAAGGCCAGACTACAGCAGGATGAGGCACAAATGCCACCACAGCACATCAGAATTGTGTGAGCACAGCAAAATATTGGAGCAGTTATCCAGATTTTGTTTTGTTTAGGCACTGATTGTACATCAGTTTGGTTAGTCACATCAAAAATAAGCATACATATGTACTAAACATCATCAGGCTAGTCAAATTCTATAAATTTATCATTCATTAGATCAGTAAGGTCTTGCTCATAGTGACATATCTGTCAACTGCACTATTCCAGCTGGTAGGTCATTTCACACAACAACACATCTCACACATAAGGACCTATTGTGGACATCAGAAGAGCAAGGTGGAATTGCAAACTTCAGCATATAACCCACAGTGCAAACTTGATGCAGAGCCAATGAAAACATGTTCAACAAATCCTTCAACCATGCAAAATCTACTAGTATTTTATCATGTCTACCCTCAGAATCCAACCCTTAAAAAAAAAAATCCTCTAACAACTTCCATTGTTCATATCAGTCCATCAACGTTTCTCATCCATCTTCTCAGACTAGGTTCAAGCATCCTAAAGTTTGCACAATGTCATGTGCCAAACGCAGAATATTTTAGTAACCACTTCCATAAAATGGTTGTCTCTTTAAAATTTACAATTTCCTTTCCTCAGCAAGGTTACATTTCCTTTTTAGTTTGTCTGCAATCACTGCACTGGGGGCACGTGGGAGTAAGAGGAAACGAACTTGCGAACTTGCTTGCTAAACTTGCATCTACTCACCATGAACAATTTTTTGCATTACATTACTTGGACTGGTTCCATATCAACTCCCATATAACATCCCGATGGGATGAGATGTGGCATCAGAGTAGACAAAAAATGCTCTCAGTCAAACCCTCTGTTGGAGAATAGGAAACAAAGTCACCAACAGTAAAGACCAAGTGTTCATCAACCGCTTGTGCACGGAACATACGTGGATAACTCACAACCACCTTATGGATATCAACATGGGACCAAACGCACCACCTTGCCCCTGTTGCCACACAAGTGGCTATCAGCGTGAAACACTGATGGATTGCAACGCACTCGCGGCAGCCTGACAAGTGTTAATAAACTCCCGTGTAACCTACAAAGCCTACTCACGGACCCAACCTGCCGTAAAAAGCTTATCGCTTTCGAAAAACACACCTGACTATATGAAGCTGTCTAAACCCCAAATACCTGTGCAAATGAGGTGGTCACTCCACCCCATTATGCACAGATATAACACATTAAACAAAGATACGCATTAACTCTTTACTCTCTCGTACGCGCTAATACGCAAATATGCCACAGTTGAAATGTGTACCGACTTCATCTTGACATGACTAATATTTTTGCATGCAAGGCCGTGCGAGCTTACCCAACAACAGTCGCACCCTACGGGGGAGCCTATTATGACTCACGTTGAGGCTCTGGTGGAAATGAGGCTCAAATCAAATTACTGCAATGGGCAAGGGTTTGTCCAACAAAATATTCAGGCTGCAATTCATCTGGCTGGTTGGAGGCAATAAATATTTTCCTCATCATTATTAACCAAGTCATTGGTTATTTGATAGTTCAGTTTATGCTGAAGCATTCATTCTTAATTCTTTGCCGTTGACCATTATTTGCCGTTGACCATTATTTGCCGTTGACCATTATTTGCCGTTGACCATTATTATCAGAGGCTGCCGTGGCTGTGGTTAGCGTGTCCCACTGCAGTATCAGCTTCTGGTGCTGCATGTCGCGTGTTTTGAGCCTCGGCATGGACACAACAATCTTGTGGCGGGGAGATTGGGCACCTCTCTCCTCTGTGTGAGCCTAACTTAGCCACCCTCCTAACTAGGAAGAAACGGCTGTATGTCTATACATACATACATACATACATACATTATTTGATAAACCGCAAACCATAGCATACTCAAGTCTCAACTTTGTATCTCACCTTTGCAGCCCCCCCACAGCCCCAACAGCCCCGCCAACAGGGCACGCAGGTATGGGAGGCAGTACACCTCAGCGCACCAGCAATCCAAGAACAGCACGGCACAAGAATGCTGATTGGAATGCCCTTGATAGGTCAAAAGAAAGTAAAACAATTTAGATGGGCAACAACTGCACACAACTGTCAGCAACACAAACAAAGCCACAGATCACATCAAATTGGGTCTAACAAAACTCGTACAACACTGCCCCTAACTCCTCCGCCAAGGCCCTCTTGAAGCTGCAAAGTGAATCACTTTGCACCACATCAGCGGGCAGCCAGTTCCAAATTTGCACAGCTAGAATAGAATAATCTGCGTTCATAGTCCGTCTGACAGCGAAGAACCACCTGCTTGAAAGAATGCCCATGTGTGCCAATACCCTAAGCTCTTTCAAGCAGAGCAAACATACTTGAATCAACAGGAAAATAAAAAATCTTCCATCACTTCACAAGATCTGAACGCAACAATCTACCCCGCACAAAAAACAACTGCATAGCTTTGAGCCGTTCACAATAGTCCACTCCACATAGCCTATTAATTTCCCTGGTCCACCTTCTCTGCACAAACTCCAACAATCTCAGATCCCTCAAATATCCCACATTCCACACACATGAGGAGTAGTCCAAGATGATTGACATACAGAAGAGACATGAGCAGACCCACAACAGAACCCTGGGGCACACAACTAGTCACTGACAACTCCTCCCACAGGAACACACATTTGTCTCCCTATCAAAAAATTATGAATCCATTCCAACAGTCCACCCGGAATACCCACACATCTCAGTTTGTCTAACAAAACCAAGTGACTGACAACATTGAAAGCTTTAGAGAAATCCAGGAAGAACACATCAACAACTATTCCTTGATATACCCGATCAGCAACCTGCCATAAGTAAGCAAAAGTTGGTCTTTGGTGCTCCTTCCCACCTTGAAACCAAATTGACCCTTAGACAAAATGGCAGAATATTTCAGAAAAGACACCACCTGGGACACAAAAACCTGCTCCAGCACCTTACAGCAAACAGGAGTGAGACTCACAAGTTGATAATTGAGGGTAATTTCTTGAACCAGACTTGAATATCGGAACAACACAAAATTCCTTCCAGACCTTAGGTAAAACTCTCAGGCCTAATGACTTTGCAAAAGTCAGAGACAAAGGCAATGACAGCTGCCAAGAACATGGCTTCAAAACACCGGGGTGAATGCTATCAGGTCTAGGGGCAGAAGATTAGTCTAAACCACCCAGAAGCTGGGAAACTAACAGTCTAGTCACACAAATCCTACTGAATTTTCTAGGAAAAAGCTCATGTGGTCAAGGGCCGTCAGGATCAGCATCCACAAAAACAGACAAAAAAGGAGTACTAACAGCTGACTCGTGTCTCTCTGACCAGCAACAACCTCATCAAATGAAGCTTCAGAGGACCAACAGAAGGACAGCCCTTCATTCTCCCTCTGATATAGGAGTGAAACATCTTGGTAGTAACAGAGAAGTTGTCAGCTAATTTTTGCTCCTACAGACACTGCCTGTGGTGAAGGAAATTTCTGTACTCAAAATTAAGCCTACTAAATTTCTGCAAGGATGCCAACACCTCTCCATGCTGCCTACCAAGCACCCCCCTCAAAACGCTTATACTGCGCCCAAGCCCAAGATCTACTGGTTATCAGCTGCCTAGGATAGCCCCGCAACCAGCTTGGTCGTGAAGCAGAGTCTTGAGTGAGAACAAGCCTGTCTACAAGTGAATGGACAATTGACTGAAACAAACTATAATTCTCCTCCACCGTGCCGTACAGAAACTCATATCTCAAGTCAACACCTTCTAAAACTTTTCTCATGCTCATGTAATCACCACAAGACCACATGACTGATTTTAAACCAGGATCCACTGCAACATCATTCATCTGAAAGGTGTACTCTACCAAAACAGAGGTATGGTGGCACCCTGGAAGAGGAAGCAAAACAGCCACAAAAGACACGCGATCCTCCTCCGTTGTCAACACCAGACCAAGAATGCTACCCGAATTAACAAAAGTACCTTCCCTCACCCACTGAGTGAGGCCAAGAAGAACTGAGAATCAATGGGAGGGATATAATTATTAAAAACGGCTGCAGACCAATCCAGTGAAGGCAAGTTAAAATCACCAAGAACATCAACCTCTCTTTCAACATAGAACTCCAGCAAGAATTCTATCAGCTTAGCATTCTCCTCAGCTGAGTAAGAGGGTGGGCGGTAAGCCACCACAACCGAAACATCATAATTAAGGAGGGAAGTGGCAGCAACATTGGGTAAAGTCACTTCAATTAGCACAAACTTCAAATTGTTTGCAACATACAGACTCCATGCTTCTTCACTTCACCCACCACATCCCCCCTCATTAGCTGAAACTGTCAAATCAACAAAGGATGAGGACACCAAAGAAGTCGACCATGACTCACACACGCCCAACAACTGCACCATATGACCAACAAAAGGGACCTTATTCATCAGGGAATTCAAATTGACACTGCACAACCTCAGAAAGGAGAAATCCATCTGCAAAGACTGGCTGGCTAGTTAAAAGCACCACCTCCGCGGCCTCCCGGGATAACATGGATACCAGAGCTCCACGACCAACACCACCAGGGCCACGAGCACCCCCAGCACCACCACCACCACCACGGCTCCCAACACCACCACGGCCGCCGGCCGTACCGCGCACTCCGACATCACCGCGACCGCCAGCATCACCGCGGCTGCCAGCAACACCCCGGCCGCCAGCACCTTCCCCGCCCCCCAGTCCTCCGCGACCACCAACACTGCCCCGGCTATCAGCACCGCCACGCCCACGCGCACCGCCGCCCCCAACTCAACGGCCCACCATCGCGGCCGCCCTTGCGCAACCGCCACCGCCTCGATAATCACTAGCCAGTGCACAACCAGAGGAATCCTCGGATACGACAACAGTCTGAGGATTTTTTGGCATCTCTTTCACTGCCATGATATTAGCTACTTGCAACTAATCTCAATTTGTGACATTTGACTTGACATTGAATAGGGCTGGAATTCAAGTTGCTCAATTTGGCTGCACTTCGGCTCTGTCATCCAACCTTCCCACTGTCTTTTGTCCTCACCTCACTGTCTCCGATCCTTGTCTCACTATCACCAACCCCTGCTTCAACGTCTCTCGGCCTTGCTTCTCTGCCTTACGCTCTTGCTTCTCTTATCATCCTTGCTTCTTCACCTTACATCCCTGCTTCTCCGTCTTATGTCCTTGTTTCTCCATCTTTTGCTTGTGCTCTTCCAACTCCCGCCCTTGCATCTCCTTATTTTTTGCTTCAAGTTTTATATTTTTACTCACACCCTCATGTCCTTGCCTCCCGTTTTCTGCCACGCTTGACCCTTTTTTCCCGCCACCTGCTCCTTATTTCCCGCCACCTGCTCCTTATTTCCAATCACACTTGCCTGCCTTATTGCATCTCCACTTATATTATTATCTAAAGTTCCAGTTTTATTTAGACGTAATTAGTGGGAGATCGCCGTGCATTCGGCCACCGTCCATGTAAGTAGAAAAGGAAATATTGACAATTGTATTGAGCTTTTTCTTTTAATATTTGTATCTGAAAAAGTAGCTAGCTAATTGCCAGTGAGTTTTCATATAATTTATTTTATTTAGCCTTTTGATGTCTGTGACAAAACATGGTCTTAATAACCCAATTATGGTTGTTTAGTGACTTTTCCTCCTTACTATACATGACCAAGTTACAACCTGGAAGTTGTTTAAATCGAGTATATATTTTCAGGTTGTATAAAGAGGGTCACCATGTTGTGGGTGTGGAAGGGTTGGAGAGGCTGGTGCAGGAGTATGGTGAAGAGAACAATCTAAATTTTCAGGTCTCATCCTCTGATTGGGGCAAGCTGTACCAGGTAATTACCATCACAGTACTAAATGTAACTATATCTTAACTAGAAGTGCACACTCAATGACAATTTTTTTTATTGATCTAACAAGCAAAATATTTGAGATTATATGGCTATCTAGCCAATTAAGCAGACTCATCAGGAGATTTTGATCGTGACCCAACCATAGCTTAGTTTTTTTTGGGTCCCAGTAAATTGTAGCTGCATAGCCTGTAAGCATTTCTACATTATTTTAAGCAAAAACAATAATTAGCATAATTTTTATTTGTTTCATTTTCATCATATCCTTGCTTTTTTATTATTTATATAAAAAATATCAGTCCTAAAAACGTAATCTAAATAATAATGTAGATGTTTGTGCATAGTCATTGGCATTAATGAACTATGGTTGTGATGCTCTAAAGAAAGGATGTAAACAAACAATATTTTTTGTTGTCTGCACAGCTGTACGGTCGATTACTTATTCAATTAGTCAATTCTGATTTCTCCACTTGGATTATCAACTTTTGAATTGACTTAATTTATAAATCATAAAGATGATGCCCTAGCTAATACAAATGTCATATTGTGTTATTAGTACATTGACCTGTCCATTTCTATTACGATCATGGATTGGCAACATACCTTTGAACAGAGCAGTGCAAGCTATCTAGCAATAGCATAACAAAGTATTCTACTTATTTTCTACAAATCATTCCTCCAAGTTTCATCTCTAATTTCAGTTCTCTTGCTTCCATTTGTTATCTATTTCTATCCAAACGTGAGCTATGGTCATTTCATGTCTACCTTTAACTTCCAGCACCCTCTGTTTGTCCTCCAGACTCCCGATCACCGCCTCATGATCTATGTGTGCGACTTCTATGACTTACCGATTCTTGAAGTTGGACGGTTTAACGCTGTTTGGGATCGTGCATCTCTGGTCGCTATCAGCGAGTTGGAGAGGAAAAGGTTGTTTCATTAGACAATCTATAAAAGCTAGTTGGGTTTTAGGTTGAATTAGTTTCAGGGATTCCACTTCAATATTTTTCTTTGCTCTGAAATCTAGACTGACAGGCCAGATCTGGAGGCAAGATAAAGTAGCTAAGACAATTTTCTATATGTTTTTTTATGAAGTATAGCAATTTCCTGTGTAGTCGATACAAAAACAATCTAATCATTGTATTTTCTCTGGAAATAACTGTGTAGCTCCTCATAGTAATTGCATCAACATTGAAATGTTCATGTGTCTGTGCGTCGCACATATAGTGCCTTCTTTGATAACACCCTCATATGCCTCCTCAGGTATGCTGGTATACTGAAGCAGATACTGCTGCCCCAGTTTCGTTACCTGCTGGCGGCGGTGGACTACGAGCCCACTCCAGAGTTCTCGGGCCCACCCTGCCGTGTAACCGCCAGTACCCTTTGTGAACTATTCGGTTGGTTGCGACTTATCGAGTTACCAGCAGCTTCCAGCGTTCCACCAATAGTTTAGAATGTTCATTTAGTTGGGCAACCGGCTTTAATAACGACCGTTTGGACTGTGGTTCCTGCACTGCTAAGGGAGCCAAGGTTAAGCAACAACAACCATTTGAACTCGCTTCGTCCGTTGGCCGTTGGTATTAATATCGGCTGATGACAAGATGCTCTATCCTTGTTGATTGGGCACAGAAAGTTGACCTTAATTTGGGAGTAACCAGTTACTTGAGGGAGAGATGATGTTTGGCACTATGATTGTTGGGCGTTAGAGATTTGGCATCTAAAACATTAATTTGCTTGTTGTGCCAATGCCACGTACTTGGACGCAGACAGGGTGACCGCCAGCTTTGGGGCCCTTAAGATGGATCATTCTTTTGTTGGCTGTAATTTATCATATAACAAAATTAAGGGGCTAGGGAACGTACAGTTACAGACAATAGGCCGTATCCCCCAAGGAAGGGAGGTGGCCGACGGCAAGGCTCACCACACACCCTCACACTCACACAGCTTAGCCCTTTTGTGCTAAAGGGTGCAGCCGGATACCCCACCACACACACTTTGTGTAACAGTGCTGTCCAAAGATCTGTTGTCAGCAGCAGGAAACGACGATTTTCACTGGCTTACTCCTGCCGCATCATGATGGCCGCGTCCTTGCCCCACCCACGATCATCCCGACAACGTGATACCAAGAGCAGGAAAGAACATCAGACCAGCGTCAAAAATCCATCATTCACAACCATTCTCCACTCACGTCGCCTATTGATTGCATGCTCACAAGCTACCTCCACATTCAAGTCTCTCCTCCCTAGCGCCTGCTTCACACCATCCATCCACCCAAATTTTGGTCTACCACTACTACGGGCACTCGCTTCCACCTTCATCACCCTTTTTACCAAACTCCCTTAATCCATCCTCACCATGTGCCCGAGCCATCTCAAAATACGCGAATCTACTCTGTCTTCCAATTTCTTCACCATCCTCGTTCTGATTCGAACAACGTCGTTGGTGATCTTGTTTATTTGCGTCACTCTAGCCATGCTCCTCGCACATTTCATCTAAAAAAAACATGCGACCTTCCCTCCTCTGCTCTCACACCCCATGTCTCAGCTCCGTAGACTTGAGGGGAGGATGAGAGCAGAGAACTAGTGAAAGCTGACAAGCCCTGCTGCTGTCTTGAACCGTACTCCTGACCCGGGGTGTGTCGCGGGATCCTTAAGCGTTTCAGCTCTCAGGAATCCGCATCTATTTGTTCTAGCGTATACGATCAGTGAGGTAAGAAAATATCACGGAGTCTCGCTTGTTACAGTCATACAAATGCCTGCTCTTTATTTTCACAGGTTGGTCATGGTGTTTGTTGTATACTCTTATAGCCTCGTCTGAATGTGTGACGTATTTATTGATGTTAGCGTTGCGAGAACGTGTTGACCTGTGTTTGAAGTTGAACTTGTTAACTAATTCTCGTGCTTGCCTGTTCTTCTGTTGCAGGCGATATTGCTATCTGGAAGCTGCTGGACGCCGACCGTTCCGAGGAACCGCGCTACCCGACCGCGGGAGGGGTCAAGATACTCGAGAACTTCTTCCTGCTGTCCCCCAAGGGTGCCGAAATGGGACGGGTTTCGTAAAAAAATTGTACGTTCGCATTATGAATTTATTTATTTTGCATGAACGTTGAGAAAGCTCAAAGTGACTGACGAAGTTGATGAGTGTACGATAAATAGCTAAAATATTTCTGTTGCACACGATGGTCGCGCATGAACATTCCACGCAGCTACCGATTAAGTTTCTCAATTTGTTGATGTGTGTCACAACGTAGCCATACCAGCGTAGCCATATTAAGACTTACGTTAGAGTAATCACCAACTAAATATTTTGCTAACATGCGAGAGTAGAGATGGTTCTTTGCATGCATTACTATTTTTGCTATGGGAATATCTTAATTTTAATTTATTTTCTAAATATTTTAGCAGTTCATAGATTGCACTACAATTCAATTGGTCTCAACAATCCATTAGATAAATAAACGTCCGCTAGTAGTAGCTTCATGAACTTTGCAGCTGACGGAGTCGTGACTTTCTAACCAAATATGCGTGTTGTGAACAGAGCTTTCAACTACACCTCCTGCACTATTGCAAGTAATGAAAATCGCTGGTGCCTACTAGCAATAATGTGGGATGTGTGTCGACCAAAACAGCTTCCAGATCACACCTCGTACAGTTATTCGGAGCTATGTTGATCATTAAACCTTACCTCCAGTGCATTAGGAAGCCTCGTCACTAATTTAATCTACCGACAGATGTCGAGCTCTAGCTCTTTGCATTGAATCTCTTCCGTCTAGAACTGCAGCTGCTTTTGGGTATTTACATGCTCTACTAATTGACGAATCTGTGATGGTTTCATTCCAATTCATATATATATTTATGGATTTTACTTCCTGAAAGCACTCCACATAGGTGTCTTCAAGATGCTATTAATCTACTACCTGATGAAATGTTTTGAGTACAATTTGATGTAAGGTTTGAATAAATGTACAAAGCACCAAGTGTTCCATCTCGGGGATTTCAAATAGTTAGTGCGTAGTGGTTAAGTCGTTACAGTGTGACCAAACATATATTTTTGAACTTAGTAGGGTCGACTACACATTCTCAGTCACTATTGAGATTAATGAAAATCTTTGGTAGCTCGTTCAATTGTTCCGAGTGGACTGATTGAGGTTTCCGCCTGTGCACTGGAAAGCCTGTGTGACCCGGATGATAAAAAGCGAGTTAAAACGTGGACAGGAGGTGGAGCCCCCAAAATAGCATCTTGTTCAGGAATCAATTAACTCGAAACACCTAGTTTTCCAAGTATTGAGGTTTCAAGTTTCAACTTAGTTTTAATTCGTATTTAAAATTTAACCTCTAAATCTAGCAATCAGCGACTGTGGCATAGCATAAACAAGATCGCTCGTTTTTCTACGTTCTGCCACGGATTCGATGCCTAGGCGCATATTGACCGAGAAAACGATCTTGGTACAATATAACAGCCAGTCTCGCATTACCATTTGTCGTACCAAAATTCAAATGCATATCACCCATATCTTCATTTGACAAACGAGTCGTATTATCTCCGATATGCCACGGATTTAATTGACGCCTAATTTCCCAAAAAAAGCAACGTTACCAAATTTCATTTTAATATCATTTGTAATTTAGATTGTAAGATTAATCTAGACACCTTAGAATCTGGAAAATTAGGTAGCTAGTTTCGAGTTAAGTGGTAATCTTGATCTACTGTTCATTTTAGGTGTATCTGCATACTGTCACCGCTTGTACCGCTCGTGTACTAACAGCTGTAGCTATATGAACTCTCCTGTTGCTGAAAATTGTTTTCCATTCTTCAACGGAGAGTTCCACTGAAACCATTTTATGTCCTTTCTGCTGAAACTTAGCGTTCCATGGGGATGTTGCGTGATAGTTGATGATAGGGAGCCATCCTCGATTGGGTATGGTGATGCATTATTTTAGGTTTTTGCACGCCAGTTAAGCAAGGAAATTGCGGTCTCCTTTCCCCTTGTTCCCGTGTGAACCGGGATCAAACAGAATTGAACCGTTTGGCATGCCTCGGACATAGAAGAGGTCGTTGTATTTTGCGTCAGGCGGGGTGTATTTAATGCAGAGTTTTGAACTGAATAAGGAGCACTGAGACTGCTTTAGAATATATGTTTGGGGAGGCTATTTGTTCTTACAATTGAGAGTGCTAATTAGAGTGCGTACAGCTCTGCAGAGAAAACTGAGCAGGCGTCTTGTGGGAAGGAAGCCGACCGTGAGGTTGCCCTGCACACAGCAACAGCTCCCACTCAATCGATGAATTAAGAGCCGTCAATATATGTATGACGGAAATCTGGATGTTGTTCCTCGAGCAGCTTTGAAAATTCTTGGTTGAATACATTGATTGGATTAGATGCGTTAGGGCACACTGGCAAATCTAGTATTACTGGCGGTTGGTTGATCCGAAGAAGTCGCTTAGAGAATAGAGGCTTGATAGCTTTGCGAGCCATGTCAAGTATCAAGTCATTAAGTTGTCCACGCGGAGTGAGAATGACAGTCGAATCTTTTTCTTAGCTGCATAGGCGTTTATCGGGAACATCGATGATGTGGTTGAGAAATTCTTATTCCTGAAAAAGTACTGCAGCGAGAGTCTTCTCACCAAAGAGGGAGCGTAAGCTTGTTGGCTCGCTCATTAATGGATCTGATGGGAGTGGAACGGTTTTGATGCAGAGCGTTGTTCTGGCTGCTGAATTGCAAACAACAGCTCCATTTAATGAGCTTTTCTCCTCCATGTGGACCCAAAACTGGTTTTGTGTAATTATATCAGCTGTTCAATGACTAATCTGTAATCTTTTCTTTTCAATTTATTGGTATATGTTCGAATTTTTCTTTCAGAAAGAAATTCACAGGTTGCCATTTAAAGTCTTTAATATACCATCAATTTATCCGAAGAAACGTTTTGAAAACAAATTGATGCATAGTTTGAGCATGTATTGCATGTATTGAGCATGTATTGCATGTATTGAGCATGTATTGCATGTATTGAGCATGTATTGCATGTATTGAGCATGCATGTATGAAGCACCAAGTGTTTTTAGTTCGGGTTAAATGCTTTAGTTTATTTAGTTGTAAAGTCATCACTTTTTGACCAAACATGTACGTTGGGAACAGAGTCAGGTCGACTACACCTTCTCTTGCCCTATCGAGACTAATGAAAACGCGGGTGCCTATGAGCATGAATCTAGGAAGTGCGCCGACCAAAACAGCTTCCAGGTCAGATCTCGTTCAGTTATTCTTAGTCGATTGTTAAAGGTTCCCTCAAGTGCACTTGAAAGCCTCGTCACTAATCTAGTCTACCGACAGATGTCGAGCTCTAGTTGTTCAACTCTGCCTCTCCGCGTGGACCTGAAATGCGCTGCTGATTGAAGAATCTGTGATTGTGCCTTTCTAATTCATTAGTATATGTTCTGATTTTTTTTCCAGTTGTAACTACTCGGGCTGCCATTTGAAGTGCCTTTAAGGTGCCAATAATGCATGTCAAATATTTTATAAAATAATTCGATGTAGGTATAGTTTAAAAAATTTACAGAGCACCAAGTGTTCATCTTAAGAATTTAGAGTTTATATATTTTTAATGACGGGAGGACCAAGGTACAGTAATGTTCGCAATACACAGATGATACTCGCCACTTCGTCAGCATGAGCTATTCTGAAGACTACATACAATAAACTATTCTTAAGATTAACATCTATGTAAGGGTCGTAACTACTCAGGCTGCCATTTAAAGTGCCTTTGAGGTGCCAATAATGTATTTGTCAAAATATTATATAAAAGAATTCGATGTAGGTATAGTTTGAAAAAATTTACAGAGCACCTAGTGTTCGTCTCAAGAATTTAAAGTTTATATATTTATAAGACGGGAAGACCAAGGTACAGTAATGTTCGCAATACACAGATGATACTCACCACTTCGTCAGCATGAGCTATTCTGAAGACAACACACACTAAACTATTCTTAAGATTAACATCTCTGTAAGGGTCGTAACTACTCAGGCTGCCATTTAAAGTGCCTTTGAGGTGCCAATAATGTATTTATCAGAATACTATATTAAAGAATTCGATGTAGGTATAGTTTGAAAAATTTACAGAGCACCTAGTGTTCGTTTTAAGAATTTAAAGTTTATATTTTTATAATGACGGGAAGACCAAGGTACAGTAATGTTCACAATACACAGATGACACTCACCACTTCATCAGCATGAGCTATTCTGAAGACGACTTATACTAAACTATTCTTGAGATTAACATCTATCTAAGGGTCGTTTATAAATTTGCTTGCATAGCCTTTTTTTTCTAGCAACACTACGACCTGCTGCAGCTAATTGTGGTATTGCTGTTGGAGATAGTGATGCGACATGTGTCGCGTCAGCAAATTTTCTACCTCGGCTTCACTCAAATGATCATACAACTGATACTTGAAATAATGTATTCTATGTAGTGGCGCGCCCTACGGGGGAGCCTATTATGACTCACGTTGAGGCTCTGGTGGAAATGAGGCCCAAATCAATCGATCTATGTAGTGTGGCCGACAATCGGTACTGTACTTCAGTCAGAAATGTTGGCTATTACCTCATATTCAGTTCGGTCATGATGTAGTCCCTAGTTCGTTCCAGATGTCTATTGTAGTATTTGCTGTTTGTTGATGTGTTTTGTTGTCGGGTCAACTTGTTTCAGGTATGTAATGTTGTTATTTAATAAAGCTTGGTTGTATAAAATGGATAGAAGAGTTTAATTACGACACGAGCATGCAACAATACGGAGACAATTTTTAAAAATCCAATATCCGTCATTACCAACCGAGGAGCAAGGGTTTTTCCCTTAGATGGTCTCGCGACTTCTCAAGAAACCAGCAGTGTCAGCTGCGAGCTGAACAGGAGGCTCCAACGTCAAAGCACGGCAGAAAACTTGAGGAAAATAGTACCATTAAACATCACTAGGCAAGTCAAACTCTAGAAACTTCGCCATACAGTGTCCTACGGGTGGGCTTCCGGTGACTCGTTAAGGCTCTGGTGCCACATGAACATACATTAGCCGTCGTGATTTAGATCTATACCTTGGTGTGCCTTAAAGGCCACAAAACCCTTTTCTTCTAACTACTGTCTGCTTCTTTGTTGGGTTCTTCCTTATCAATATGAGATTGTGTGTGCAGATATGTAACACCAAGTAAATGTTTGATATTGACAGGTATAAGTATATTATTTTACATCAGGTAGATAGCTATTAACAATTACCAACGTTAAATAGCATATTGCATCTAAGTCAACCAAAGAGGAATATTCACAGAAATTATAAATATGCTTATTTTTGACTTGAATCAAATCACAAATCGGTTCATCACCATGAAAGGTATGGCCCCAGAGATATCCCCTTGAATTTCTTTAAAGGGAGTCAATAGTTACAATGTATTTAGATATTATCAATAGAATAAATACCCAGCTCATAATCCCATAATTTGTATAAATTGTCTACTCAACATTCCAGAATAATTTTTCTCCACAAGATATCCATCCACCTTACTACTTTAAATTACCCAATAGTTCCACTAATGCCTTTGAGCAGAGCCCCTTACTATTTGGTGGACTTTACTACTCCTAGGAAGTCTTACAACGTTCATATAATTTGGTCGTCAGTAATCACCTTGTATTTTTTTTGGGCTTATTTACATCCCTTAGGAAGTGCCACCTTACATCTAATTTCAATACTAATTTATCTGTATTTATTGTGGGCTTATTTACATCCCTTAGGAAGTGCCACCTCTAACTATTATAACTAACTACTGTGATCAAATTAGAAGTGGACTTATTTTCAACCCATTAGGGAAGGGCCACATGATAACTAATTAATCTAATTATAAATACTAATTTTGGTGGAATTATTTACAACCCATATGGGAAGAGCCACATGATATCTAACTAGTCTAATTGTAAACAATAATTTTGGGTGGACTTGTTTACAACCCATTAGGGAAGGGCCACATGATATCTAATTTATCTACTTGTAATAATAATTTGGGTGGACTTATTTACAACCCCTTAGGGAAGTGTCACACTTACCGGAGACAGTGAATTGCCTGCTGACCACATGTGATGGTTCACATTTAGGTTCAATCTGCTATGGTGAAGTCAACGTGTCCAGGATTTAGATTAGATTAGAGGGGCTCCTTTTCACCTGTGTAAGTAAGTCTCGGTAGCTGAATTCCCCAAAATTCCCACTCAAGTCCAATAGCATTTAAATAAGGCTAAGTCAAAATTTGATTCAAGTTTTTTTGTGTTATCTTGATTCTCAGATTAGATTTAGGAGTAATAAAGAAAGACTCGATTGTATTATCATAACTGCTGAAATAAGCTGAATTGAGTGGATCATTCTGAGTTAGGTTGGCAATGTTATACAACTTTTAACTCAGCCTGATGTTCCTCAATTATTGGTTGAATGAAAGGCAGCTACTATCCAGACCACAGTAATGGGTCAGTGGAATAGTTTTCTAATAATAGTGTTGGGGTGGATGGATGATTATTCATTTAATAGATCATTAACACTTTGTTAGTATTTTATCATTTCTTCTTGCTTGGGCTCTATTATTTTGCTCTGCCCTTTTTTCATGGTGATAAATTTTGAATTTGTTATTATATGTATCGAGGGTGGTTGAGACAAGGTGACCCAGAGAGGGGAGGTTTTCGTGGGACCCGCGGGACTCGGGGACCCGGGTTGGGGTGGATGGATGATTATTCATTTTATAGATCATGAACACTTTATTTTAGTATTTTATTATTTGTTCTTGCTTGGGCTCTATTATATTTCTCTGCCCTTTTTTCATGGTGATAAATTTTGCATTGGTTATTTTTATTATATGCATCGAGGTTGTTTGAGACAGGGTGACCCAGGAAGAGGAGGTACTCATGGGATCCGCGGGACTCGGGGACCCGGGGTTTCGGGAGCCCGGGGGACTTGGGAGACCAAGTGGATTTGGGGTGGTCCACTTGGATCTTTCTGGGGCCCTTTGGGACACCCTTCAGACCCTTTGGGAGCCTTTTGAGAAACTGTGGGACCCTATAGAGGCCCCTCTGAATCCTGGAACCTCTGCTCCCCCTTCGCAGCGATTCGGGGTGGATGGATGATAATTCGTTTTATAGATCATTAACACTTTATTTTAGTATTTTATTATTTCTTCTTGCTTGCTTGGGCTCTATTATTTTTCTCTGCCCTTTTTTCATGGTGATAAATTTTGCAGTGGTTATTTTTATTATATGCATCGAGGTTGGTTGAGACAAGGTGACCCAGGAAGAG
>SDVV010004116.1:0-20532 GCA_016164225.1 Gammarus roeselii
AACCTAATATTATTGTGCTGTGATGGGATCATCATGCACGGAAGGTAAATTGTACCTATGATACACAACTCATTATTAATGTGCTGTGATGGGCACATCATGCAAGAAAAGTAAATTGTACCTATGCTACTCGACTTATCATTGATGTGCTGTGAAGGGTCATCATGCACGGAAGGTAAATTATACCGATGATACTCGACTTATTATTAATGTGCTGTGATGGGCTCATCATGCATGGAAGGTAGATTACACCTATTGAACTCGACTTATTTTTAATGTGCTCTGATGTATGATATATGATATACGATTTGTTAATAATGTGCTGTGATGGGCTCATCATGCATGAAAGGTCAATTATACTCATGGTACTCGACTTATTATTATTGTTCTGTGATGGGCTCAACATGCACGGATGGTAAACTACACCTTTGATACTCGACTTATTATTAATGTGCTGTGATTGGCTCATCATGCACGGAAGGTAAGTTATACCTATGATATTCGACATGTTATTGATGTGCTGTGATGAGCTAATAATGCACGGAAGGCAATTTATTCCAATGATACTCGACCTATTATTAATGTAATGTGACGGGCTCATCATGCACGAAAGGTGAATTATACCAATGATACTCGATTTATTTGTATTATGCTGTGATGCGCTCATCATGCACGGAAGGTAAATTATACATCTGATACTCGACTTATTATCAACGTGCTGTGATGGGCTAATCAAGCACGGAAGAAAAACTATACCTGTAATACTCGACCTAATATTATTGTGCTTTGATGAGCTCATCATACACGGAAGGTAAATTATACTTAGGATTCTCAACTTATTATTAATGCGTTGTGATGGGATCATCATGCACGGAAGGTAAATTGTACCTTTGATACTCGACTTATTAGTAATGTGCTGTGATGAGCTCATCATGCACTGAAGGTGAACAATACCTGTGATACTCGACTGATTATCAATGTGCTGTTTGGGCTCATCATGCACGGAAGGGAAATTCTACCCATGATACCCGACTTATTATTAATGTGATGTGAAGAGTCATCATGAACGGAGGGTAAATTATACCGATGATACTCATTTTATTATTAATGTGCTGTGATGGGCCCATCATGCGCGGAAGGTAAATTGTACCTATGATACTCTACCTATTATTAATGTGCTGTGAGCTGTGATTCGCTCATCATGCACAAGAGGTAAACTATACCTATGATACTCAACTTATTATCAATGTGCTGTGATGGGCTCATCATGCACGGGAGGTAAATTATACCTATGATACTCGACTCATTATCAATGTGCTGTGATTGGCTCATCATTCACAGGTGGTAAACTGCACCTATGATACTCGACTTATTATTAATGTGCTGTGATATGCTCATAATGCATGGAAGGTAAACTATAACTATGATACTCGACTTATTATTAATGTGCTGTGATGGGCTCATCATGCACGGATGGTAAATTACACTTAAGGTACTACCCTCATTTTAATATGCTGTGATGGGTTCATCATGCACGTTAAGTAATGTAAACCTATGATACTCGATTTTTAATATCGGATTGTGATGGGCTCATCATGTACGGAAGTTAAATTATACCTAGGATACTCTACTTGTTATTGATGTTTTGTGATGTGCTCATTATGCACGGAAGATAAATTATACCTATGAAACACGACTTTTTATTATTGTGCTGTGATGGGCTCATCATGCACGGAAGGCAAACTATAAATATGATACTCGACTTATAATTATTGGGCTGGGATGGGCTCATCATGCACGGAATGCAAATTTTACAAATGATGCTCAACCTAATATTATTGTGCTGTGATGGGATCATCATGCATGGAAGGTAAATTGTACCTATGATACACGACTCATTTTTAATGTGCTGTGATGGGCTCATCATGCACGAATAGTAAATTGTACCTATGCTACTCGACTTATCATTAATGTGCTGTGAAGGGTCATAATGCACAGAAGGTAGATTATACCGATGATACTCAACTTATTAATAATGTCTTGTGATGGGCTCATCATGCACGTAAGGTAAACTCATCATGCACGGAAGGTAAATTACACCTTTGAACTCGACTCATTTTTAATGTGCTCTGATTGGCTCATCATGCACGGTAGGAAAATTATACCTATATGAGACTCGACTTACTATTAATGAGCTGTGATTGGTTCATCATACACGGTAAGCAAATAATACCCATGATACTCGATTTATTATAAATGTGCTGTGATGGGCTCATCATGCACGGAAGGTAAATTGTACGTATGATACTCGACCTATTATTAATGTTCTGTGATGGACTTATCATGCACAAAAGGGTAACAATACTTATGAAACTCGACTGATTATTAATAAGCTGTGATGGGCTCATCATGCACGGAAGGTAAATTGTACCTATGATACTCAACTTATCATTAATGTGATGTGAAGGGTCATCATGCATGGAAGATAAATTATACCGATGATACTCAACTTATTAATAATGTCATGTGATGGGCTCATCATGCACGTAAGGTAAACTCATCATGCACGGAAGGTAAACTATACCTATGATACTCGACTTATCATTAATGTGCTTTGATGAGCTCATCATGCACGGAAGGTATATTATACCTAGGATACTCAACTTATTATTAATGTGCTGTGATGGGCTCATCATGCACGGAAGGTAAGTTTTTTATATGATGCTTAACTTATCATTATTGGGCTGTGATGGGATCATCATGCACGGAAGGTAAATTGTACCTGTGATACTCGACTTATTATTAATGTGCTGTGATGGGCTCATCATGCTCAGAAGGTGAACAATACCTGTGAAACTCGACTGATTATTAATGTGCTGTTATGGGCTCATCATGCACGGAAGGTAAACTCTACCTATGATACTTGACTTATTATTAATGTGATGTGAAGAGTCATGAACGGAAGGTAAATTATACCGATGATACTCATTTTATTATTGATGTGCTGTGATGGGCCCATCATGCACGGAAGGTAAATTGTACCTATGATACTCGACCTATTAGTAATGTGCTGTGATTGGCTCACCATGCACAGGAGGTAAACTATACCTATGATACTCGACTTATTATTAATGTGCTGTGCTGGGCTCATCATGAACGGAAGATAAACTATACTTATGATGCTCCGCTTATTTTTGATGTGCTGCGATGGCTCATCATGCACGGAAGGTAAATTATACTTCTGATACTCGACTTAGTATTAATGTGCTGTAAAGAACTCATCATGCAGGAAGTTAAATTATACCTATAATATACGACTTATTATCAATGTGTTCTGACGGGTTCATCATGCACGGTAGGTAAATTATACATATAATTCTCGACTTACTTGTAATGTTCTGGGATGGGCTCATCCTGCACGGAAGGTAAGCGATACCTATTATACTTGACCTATTATTGATGTGCTGTGATAGGCCCATCATGCATGGAAGGTAAACTATACCTATGATACTCGATCTAATATTAATGTGCTTTGATGGGCTTATCATGCACGGATGGTAAACTATTCCTATGATATTCGAATTATTATTAATGTGCTGTGATTGGCTCATCATGCACGGAAGGTAAATTATACCTATGATACTCGACTTATTATTAATGAGCTGAGATGGGCTCATCATTCACGAAAGGTGGACAATACCTTTGATACTCGACTGATTATTAATGTGCTGTGATGGGCTCATAATGCACGGAAGGTCAATTGCACTTATGATACCCGACTTATTAATAATGGGCTGTGATGGGCTCATCATTCACAGAAGGTAAACTGTACCTATGATACTCAACTTATGATCAATGTTCTGTGATGGGCGCATCATTCACGGAAGGAAAACTATACATATGATACGCGATTTATTTCTAATGTGCTATGATGGGTTCATCATACACGGAAGGTAAATTGTACCTATAATACTCGACATATTATCATTGTACTGTGAGGGGCTCTTCAAGCAGGGAAGGAATTTTATACCTATTTGTTACTCGGCTTACCATTATTGTGCTGTGATTGGCTCATTTTGCACGATGGTAAACTTTGCCTATGATGCTTGACTTATCATCAGTGGACTGTGATGGGCTCATCATGCACGGAAGGTAAATTGCACCAATGATATTCGACTTATTATTAATGTGCCGTAATGGGCTCATCATGCACGGCAGGTCCACTTCACCTATGATACTCAACTTATTATCAATGGGCTGTGATGGGCTCATCATGCACGAAGGTAAACTATACCAATGATACTTGACTTATTAAAATTAAGCTGTGATGGGCTCTTCCTGCACGGAAGGTAAATTTTACCAATGATGCTAGACTTATTATTATGTACTGTGATAAGAATATCATGCACGGAAGGTAAATTGTAGCTATGATACTCGACTTATTAATTTTGTGCTGTGATGAGCTCATCATGCACGGAACGTAAACAATACCTATGATACTCGACTTTTTACTAATGTGCTGTGATTGGCTCATCATGCACGGAAGGTAAATTATACTTATAATACTTGGCTTATTGTTAATGCACTGCGATGGGATCTTCATGCACGGAAGGTAAATTGTACCTATGATATTCGACTTATCATTAATGTGCTGTGATGGGCTCATCATGCACAGAAGGTGAACAATACCTATGAAACTCGACTGATTATTAATGTGCTGTGATGGGCTCATCATGCACGTTCGGTAAATTTTACCTATGATGCTCGACAATTTATTAATGTGCTGTGATGGGATAGTCGTGCACTGAAGGTAAACTTTCCCTATGATACTCGATTTAATACTAATGTGCTGTGATGGGCTCATCTTGCACGGAAGGTAAACAATATCTATAATACGCGAATGATTATAAATGTGCTGTGATGGGCCCATCATGCACGGAAGGTGAATTGTACCTATGATACTCGACTTATTATTCATGTGCTCTGAAGGGTCATCATGCACGGAAGGTGAATCATACCGATGGTACTCGATTTATTATTAATGTGCTGTGATTGGCTCATCATGCACGGAAGGTAAATTACACCTATTGAACTCTATTTGTTTTTAATGTGCTGTGATGGGCTCATCATGCACGGTAAGAAAATTATACCTACCTAAGACTCGACTTACTATTGATGTGCTGTGATTGGTTCATCGTGCACGTTCAGCAAATAATACCCATGACACTCGACTTATCATAAATGTGCTGTAATGGGCTCAATATGCTCGGAAGGTGAACAATACCTATGAAACTTGACTGATTAACAATGTGCTGTGATGGGCTCATCATGCACGGAAGGTAAACTGTACCTATGATACTCGAACTATTATTAATGTGCTGTGATGGGCTCATCATGCACTGAAGGTGAATAATACCTATGAAACTCGACTGATTAATAATTATCTGTGATGGGCTCATCATGCACGGAAGGTAAATTGTACCTATGATACTCAACTTATTAATAATGTATTGTGATGGGCTCATCATGCACGGAAGGTAAACTCATCATGCACGGAAGGTAAACTGTACCTATGATGCTCGACTTATCATTAATGTGCTGTGATGGCTCATCATGCACGGGAAGTAAATTATACATATGATACTCGACTTATTAGTAATATGCTATGATGGGCTCATCAAGCACGGGAGGTAAACTATACCTACGATCCGCGACTTTTCATTAATGTGCTTTGATGAGCTCATCATGCACGGAAGGTAAATTATAATTAGGATACTCGACTTATTAACAATGTGCTGTGATGGGCTCATCATGCATGGAAGGTAATTTTTTTTTATTATGCTCAACTTATCATTATTGGGCTGTGACGGGATCAACATGCACGGAAGGTAAATTGTACTTATGATACTCGACTTATTATTAATGTTCTGTGATGGGCTCACCATGCACAAAAGGTTAACAATACCTCTGATACTCGACTGATTATTTATGTGCTGTGATGGTCTCATCATGCACGGAAGGTAAATTCTACCTATGATACTCGACTTATTATTAATGTGATGTGAAGAGTCATCATGCACGGAAGGTAAATTATACCGATGATTCTCATTTTATTATTAATGTGCTGTGATGGGCCCATCATGCACGGAAGGTAAATTGTACCTATGAAACTCGACCTATTATTAAAGTGCTGTGATTGGCTCATCATGCAAAGGAGGTAAACTATACCTATGATACTCAACTTATCATCAATTTGCTGTGATGGGCTCATCATGCGGAAGGTAAACTGTACATATGATACTCGACTTATTATAAATGTGTTGTGCTGGGCTCATCATGCACGGAAGGTAAATTATACCTATGATACTCGACTTTTTATTAATGTGCTGTGATGCTCTCATCATGCAAGGAAGGTAAGTTAAACCTATGGAACTCGACTTATTATTAATGTGCTGTCATGGGCTCATCATGCATGGAAGGTGAACTATACCTATGATACTCGACTTATTATTGAGCTTTGATGGGCTCATCATGCATGGATGGTAAATTATACTTATGGTACTATACTAATTTCAATGTGCTGTGATGGGTTCATCATGCACGGAAAGTAAATTGTACCTATGCTACTCGACTTATCATTAATGTGCTGTGAAGGGTCATCATGCAAAGAAGGTAAATTATACCGATGATACTCGACTTATTATTAATGTGGTGATGGGCTCAACATGCACGGAAGGTAAATTACACCTATTGAACTCGACTTATTTTTAATGTGCTCTGATGGGCTCAACATGCACGGTAGGAAAATTGTACCTATATAAGACTCGACCTACTATTAATATGCTGTGATTGGTTCATCATGCACGGTAAGCAAATAATACCCATGATACTCGACTTATTAATAATGTGTTGTGATGGGTTCATCATGCACGGAAGGTAAACTCATCATGCACGGAAGGTATACTATGCCTATGATACTCGACTTTTTATTAATGTGCTTTGATGAGCTCATCATGCACGGAAGGTAAATTATACCTAGGATACTCAACTTATTATTAATGTGCTGTGATGGGGTCATCATGCACGGAAGGTAAATTTTTTATATGATGCTCAACTTATCATTATTGAGCTGTGATGGGATCATCATGCACGGAACGCAAATTGTACCTATGATATTCTACTTATTATTAATGTGCTGTGATGGGCTCATTATGCAGAGAAGGTGAACAATACCTGTGATACTCGACTATTTATTAATGTGCTGTGATGAGCTCATCATGCACGGAAGGTGAATTCTACCTATGATACTCGACTTATTATTAATGTGATGTGAAGAGTCATCATGAACGGAAGGTAAATTATACCGATGATACTCATTTTATTATTATTGTGCTATGATGGGCCCATCATGCACGAAAGCTAAATTGTGCCTATGATACTCGACCTATTATTAATGTGCTGTGATTGGCTCATCATGCACAGGAGGTCAACTATGCCTATGATACTCGACTTATTATTATTGTGCTGTGCTGGGCTCATCATGCACTTAAGGTAAACTATACTTATGATGCTCCGCTTATTATTGAGGTGCTGTGACGGGCTCATCATGCACGGAAGGTAAATTATACATATGATAATCGACTTATTATTAATGTGCTGTAAAGAACTCATCATGCACGAAGGTAAATTATTTCTATGATATACGACTTATTATTAATGTGTTTTGACGGGCTCATCATGCACGGAAGGTGAAATATACATATAATTCTCGACTTACTTGTAATGTTCTGTGATGGGCTCATCCTGCACGGAAGGTAAGCGATACCTATTATACTCGACCTATTATTGATGTGCTGTGATAGGCCCATCATGCACGGAAGGTAAACTATACCTATGATACTAGGCTTATCATTAATGTGCTGAGATGGGTTCATCATGCACGGAAGGTAAATTGTACCTATGATACTCGAATTATTATTAATGTGCTGTGATGGGCTCATCATGCACAGAAGGTGAACAATACCTGTGATACTCGACTGATTATTAATGTGCTGTGATGGGCTCATCATGCACGGAAGGTATATTATACTTATGATTCTCGACATATTATTAATGTGCTGTAAAGAACTCAGCATGCACGAAGGTAAAATATACCTATGATATACGACTTATTATTATTGTGTTGTGACGGGCTCATCATGCACGGAAGGTAAATTATACCTAAAATTCTCGACTTCCTTGTAATGTTCTGTGATAGGCTCTTCCTGCACGGTTGGTAAGCGATACCTATTATACTCGACCAATTATTGACGTGCTGTGATAGGCCCATCATGCACGGGAGATAAACTATACCTTTGATACTCGATCTAATGTTAATGTGTTTTGAGGGGCTCATCATGCACGAAAGGTGAATTATGCCTATGATACTCGATTTATCATTAATGTGCTGTGATGCGCTCATCATGCAAAGAAGGTAAATTATACATATGATACTCGACTTATTGTTAATTTGCTGTGTTGGGCTCATCATGCACGGAAGGTATACTATACCTATGATACTCGACTTGAAATATATGTGCTGTGATGGGCTCATCATGCACGGTAGGTAAATTGTACCTATGAAACTCTACTCATTATTAATGGGCTGCAATTGGTTCATCATGCACAGAAGGTAAACTATACCTATGATACTCAACTTATTATCAATGTGCTGTGATGGGCTCATCATGCACGGAAGGTAAATTATACCTATGATACACGACTATTATTATTATTATGCACGGAAGGTAAATTGTACCTATGATACTCGTCTTATTATTATTGTGCTGTGAAGAGCTCATCATACATCGAAGGCAAATTATACCTATGATCCTCGACTCATTACTAATGTGCTGTGATAGGCTCATCATGCACAGCAGGTAAATTATACCTATGATTTTTGACTTATTATTAATGGGCTGTGATGGGCTCATCATGCACGGAAGGTAAGTTCTACCTATGATACTCGACTTATTATTGAAGTATTGCTATGCGCTTATCATGCACGGAAGGTAAATCATACCTATGATACTCGACTTATTATTATTGTGCTGTGATGGGCTCATCATGCACGGAAGGTCAATTATACCAACGATACTTGACTTATTATTGATGTGCTGTGACGGGCTCATCATGCATGGAAGGTAAATAATACCCATGATACTCGACTTATTATTAATGTGTTGTGATGGGCTCATCATGCATGGAAGGTAAACTATACCTACGATACTAGACTCATTAACTGCCTTTTGTGTAGAGTAATACAGTCATGGGGGTTATGAAAACATTTGTCAGGTTCAAATAACGAATTAAAAGTTGGTTAGTGGCAACATTCTGCTTATGTGTCGAGTTCTTCATTACAAACACATGACCTATTGAGTAAATACGGACATATAGTACAGCATAGTTATCGCTATATGTTCAAATCTCGGCTTAAAAACAAAGCCAAACTAAAAGAAACTGATGGGTTAAGAAGAGAATACGGAGATTTCAAAATCTCCTAATGTCTTGATAACAGTAGTTTGTTTTTATACATATAAAAATCCGGTTAAAATGCTACAAAATCAAATGGAAAGAACGAGCTGAGGTGAGAATACTGCAATAGTACTCAACCGGAATTTTATTACCAGTGTTTCTATTTGTTCGAAACAGACTCAAGTCAAGAGAACATGGTATTTGTTGATATTGATGTTATGCAAAAAAACGCAGAACATAGTTTTCGATACAAGTATCTAAGCTTTTGTGATATATTACTTCTCTGTTGCATTTATAAGAGTTTGGTCATCAAAACTTGTCGTGAATTTCATAACTGTCGAAGATTCACTAAGCTTTAGTCGGTCAAGGAAGTTCAATCAGCCGAACTTCTGTTACACGATAACTTTTTCTGAAGTTTCCATCATGGGCTACCTTTGTCGCGAAGTTTATGCTACGTTGAATGTCTCCGATCAATGTTTTTGTGCACTTCGGTGGAATAGTGGGGCAGTAGTTTTACTCTTGTATTATTGTCCTTTTTTTCATTATTTAATGGGTTAAAGCGTAGCTGCCACATGCTATACTTTTTTTTTACCCCACGGTATTAATGGACTGGCCATTGACCATTCAAGAGACCGGTCAGAATGTCTCACTCGGGGGCAAATAGGCTCGAACGTTCAACCTTCAGCTTCCGATGAAAGTATAATGTGAGAAGTGGCCTACCAACGCATTATATGTAAAAAAATCAGAGCGTTGATCACACGAAATCAAAACATAAATCGAGTTTTTTTCGTTCGACTAAAAAATATGAGTGAACTATTCAGCTTATATCCCAGTAAAATGCGCTCCGGTTCATATATATTAACTTCAGACTCATTTGAAGAACACTATCCATTCATATGGGTCAAACCTGATTTTGCATCTTTTTATTTCATTTCTAATATGTTTGCCTGTTAAGGGATTGCACAGTTAATGTCATTTAAAATAAACAGAAAAAAAAGGTCCTAGAATCGATCCGTGTGGAACTCTGAAATTCAGTGATCATCGAAGAAGATATAATCAGCAAGATGTCGGGATTTACTCCGTCAAATGCTTCAGACAGGTCCAGCAGCACAGTATGAGACTGTTCTCGTCGATAGCTTTGAATGCAAGTTCGGAAATTTTGAGTTGTGCGTCTTCAGTAGAGGTCCTCCATCTGTACACATCCTTGGTAGTCAAGGAGTTGGTGTACAATTATTTTTACCCAGATTTTAAAGTTACAGGTAGAAGACTAAAAGGTTTATTGTTTGAGGGGTCGCTTTCCTCCCGCATTTTATGTATAACTACGATGAGCGCGAGATTTCAATTTTGAATGAGTGTATTTGTTGCAATGGATGTGTTCACGGGCAGCTGGAGATATGGTAGAACAGTTTCTAACCTTTCCTTGAGGTTCAGCAACGCTATGCCATCGTTCCCACATGAATTGATATTTTACAGCTAGTAAATGCCCTAGACAACTTGTAATCTGCTTGCTGGGCTCGGTGACCACATTTGGTTCTTCTTGGGTAATAAGCTGTTCTGAGAGGGGAGTGTGAACCGAGTTGGCTTTCGTATTGCCAGGGCTTTGTTCATAATGTTTCCAATAATGTTCTAAGTCAGCTCATGGCAATTTGTGCGTTTATCTTCATTTATCAGTTTTTGAACGCGTTCTTCAGCTATTGGAAAACTTCGATTTAAAAATTTACAACACAAAATGTATCGTTTAAATCCTTGTTATTTGTGTTATTGTTATCCTTTTTGAATTGATCGTTCATTACTGTTTGTAGATTTTTTTTCTGTTTTCAGACGTCATCCAGCTGGCTCTGAAGGCTGCAGCCATTAGTGCTACGTCATCCAGCTGGCTCTGAAGGCTGCAGCCATTAGTGCTACGTCATCCAGCTGGCTCTGAAGGCTGCAGCCATTAGTGCTACGTCATCCAGCTGGCTCTGAAGGCTGCAGCCATTAGTGCTACTCTGTCGAGAGCGTTGAGAATGTGTCCAAGAAAATGTCGGATTAAATGTTCACGTCGTTCGTATTACGCATGTTGTTAAGCAATGGTATTTTGTTCCATACCTCTTGTTTCGGCCATTCCCTAGAGTAGTTTTATTTTGTTCTATACATCTGGATGAATGTATTATGTTTTATATACGTATTATGATCAGGCAGCGAATATCTTGGTGGTCAGTAAGACACAAACGTTGGTGCTTAGGACGGACGAGCGATAGTTCGTTATTATAAGATTGAGCAACGAGCCTCAGTCTTTTATTATGATGTCGGCGTCCCAATGAACTGCTCCAGTTTCAGTCTTTTAATGGTTGAGACTAATTTATCATGTTCTAATTTGTGGCAGCTAACAAATACAATCATCGCACTACAAATAATGATTTGCCGATTCTGGTCAAGAAGATGAAACACTCCACAGGGATCAATTGGATTGCTCTCAGATATTGCAGACTTTGGTTGCGGAGTAGAGCATCTGTAGGTAGGACCTCCATTAATTGAAGGGAAGAACACCATTGCTCGTCTCGGTAATTAGTAGCAATTCTGACTTGGTTATGGCGTTGCTAATAACCCAGAACTTTGACGATGATTTATTGATTATGAGCTGATTCTTCCATTTCATTGTGTTCTAAATGTCGACACTAAAGAAATGTTTGAAGAAGCACTGCCAGATAATTATCACATCACTATCATCTAACAAAATCACCTTTCTTGTCACCAAGACGGATAAATAAATGATGCCCGGGCCATCATCGCAAACACAAAGGATCACATGTCCAGCATCACCAACAACAATGATCAAATGGTCATCATCGCAAACACAAAGGATCACATGTCCAGCATCACCAACAACAATGATCAAATGGTCATCATCGCCAAACCAATGATCACATGTCCAGCATCACCAACAACAATGATCAAATGGTCATCATCGCCAAACCAATGATCATATGAACAGCATCACCAACAACAATGATCAAATGATCATCATCGCCAAACTAATGATCACATGAGCAGCATCACCAACAACAATGATCAAATGGTCATCATCGTCAAACCAATGATCACATGACCAGCATCACCAACAACAATGATCAAATGGTCATCATCGCCAAACCAATGATCACATGAACAGCATCACCAACAACAATGATCAAATGGTCATCATCGCCAAACCAATGATCACATGACCAAAACCACCATCACCAGCGATCATATGACTAGCAAACCATCACCAAGCATCACATGACCAGCATCACCAACACCAATGATCACATGACCAACATCACCATCACCAATGATCACGGGACCAACGTCACCATCACCAGTGATCACATGACCAGCATCACCGTCGCCAGTGATCATATGACTAGCATCACCAACACCAAGGATCACATGGCATAAACATCATCATCACCAATGATCACGTGACCAACATCACCATCATCAGTTATCCCACAAACCCCAACACAAACACAAACGATTACATGATCATCAGCAAATAAAACAAATGATCACATGAATAGCATCACACACATAAATGATCACATGACCAACATCACCCTCACAAGTGTTCCCAGGGCCATCATCATCATCAACAATGACCCCAGAAACACCGTCACCTTCACAGACGATCACTTCACAATCATCACCAACATCAATGATGGCAGCACCATCCTCACCAATGATCCCAAGGCCATCATCAGCAACACCATTGATCCAAGGACCACCATCAACATTGATCACACCATTATCATTCTGATCTGGTATGAGGGTGATCATCGCAAATGCACCTCAGTACAAAGTCCTCTATAAGCAGTCTGCCAACGTCCTACTCTGGTCTTCTACCGTCCCTCGTGGCCCGATAAGGAGTCCCTCATCCTCGCTACACCCTAATCTTTGATGCTGGTGGCATCCTCCTGTATTATGGATGGGATGGGAGGGGGAAGAGCTCTGCTTCCATAAAAAATCAAAGGAGGGCGTAGCGACGCCGTCTGCTCAGGGGTCGTCGGCATTCATGGAAAAGTGAATCAATATTAATACAGAAACGCTGAAGAATAGAAAATGATACAGGCATCGAACTGTTCAGTAAAAGTGGTGTATTATATTGCCGTGTAATATAAAACTGTCGGCTTACTTAGCAATGTGTACTATAATGTCATGGTCAAAGTGCACCACACATATAATGTAACTGAGTACAAGGTTTTCAGTTAGGATGTACAATTGTCCATTCCCTTGTGTGAAGTGGGGGTGACTCATTGCCTGGTGTGAACTGGGCGGGACTCATTCCTTGGTGTGCAGTGGGCGTGACTCGTTGCCAGGTGTGAAGTGGGCATGACTCATTGCCTGGTGTGTACTGGGCGTGACTCATTGCCTGGTGTGAACTGGGTGTGACTCATTCCCTGGTGTGCAGTGGGCGTGACTCGTTGCCTGGTGTGCAGTGGGCATGACTCATTGCCTGGTGTGAAGTGGGTGTGACTCATTCCCTGGTGTGCAGTGGGTGTGACTCATTCCCTGGTGTGCAGTGGGCACGACTCATTGCCTGGTGTGTACTGGGCGTGACTCATTGCCTGGTGTGTACTGGGTGTCACTCATTCCCTGGTGTGCAGTGGGCGTGACTCATTGCCTGGTGTGAAGTGGGGGCGACTTATTGCCGGGTTTGAAGTGGGCGTGATTCATTACAAAGTGTGAAGTGGGCGTGATTCAATGCTTGGTGTGAAGTAGGCGTGATTCATTACAGAGTGTGAAGTGGGCGTGACTGAGTGCTTGGTGCGAAGTGGGCGTGATTCATTATATAGTTTGAAGTGGGCGTGACTCATGAGTGCAAAAACAAATCTGTGTTGTATGATAGCACAAGCTACAAAACTCTACTCCATTGAGTTGTGTCTCATTATCTTGAAATTGAAAGCTCGTCCGAATCGTCAGTTGCCTAGTGGAAAATTATTCCAGAACAAAAACTACACACACCAAAAAATATTTTGGAGAAAATAGCAAAAATTATGGTGAATTTGTAATAGAACTTATTGATAAAATTACCCCAAATACTATTCAGAAAATAATCAAGTGGAGATCATGCTAGTATCAGCTTTCAAAAATTTGTTACATGATGCTTTCCACTATTTAGAAAACATCTATAACATTTGCACAGTTATTATATCAGTTGCTGTCGATGCAAAGTAACAGATAATTGAAATAAATATATAGAAAGTATTTATACAGCTTTAGAGTTATTGAATGAAAAGCTCATGCTGGTTCTGCGTGAATAAAAAACATTTAGGCCTTGATGACAGTTGTATTATAAATTGATCTCATTTAATAAACTATTTGGGTATAACTTGACAACAGTTTAGTACAGTTGACCTCAGTTTGAATTATTCTGCCATATGTTTTTGGGGCTGAAGAATATTAGAGTCTCAAGTAATTTTTATTGAATACTAAATGAATTAAAAATTATACGGAAAACAATATGCTGACTACGATGAATATGTGTAGAAGATCTCAGTTGTCCTTTCGCAATAACAATAATGATTATTATTTTGTTTTTGTATTATTAATCAACCTAGCAGTCGCCCATTTGAGTCATCAATTATTCACGTTCATTATATTCACGTGTTGTATCATCGCTCACTTGTTTAAACAATAACCAGCCCTATGTCCACATACATTTTAAACCTATGTCTACATTTTGAACCTACGGCGTCATCAAAAGATCAACAATTCAAATTTTGGCGGTTGACCCTCATAAAAGAATGGTGGGTTATTTCACGTCAACGTTTGCTCAAAGTATGTCGCAGGAAACTAAAAATGCACTAAGAAATATTGATACAGCAACCAAATTTTGAATGACACCAAAAAAATAGTTACGACAACTTTTTTTTAGTACATTTTTTTGGCAACAAAATTTAATACGAACTATCATTTGCTACAACAATTTTTATGTTACACTTGATTTTGTGTTCCCGATATGTTCTCTATCGCACCCCCCCCTCCATACAACACTCCCCGACTGTGAGTTACACTCTAGACTCATGTTTATACCTCATTATACAGCTCAAACCTGGTAACCCTGGCACATTGAAACGTGCTTAGTGTTCTAATGACTGATTAAAAAGAGCTCTAACTAAAGTTCATTTTGAATTCATGAGAATTGCGTTAATTATTGACTAGCTTTAGATGCTTTTTGTCCTCTAACAGCCCTAAATGAATTTAATGGGAACTCGGTGATAACGCCTATAACTTTATCAGTGTACGCTGCTGGTCTCCTGACGTATACTGCTGGCTACTGGAAGATAGTTTTAGGCAATTTAGTTGAACCCCATGAACAGGGTTCATTCTCATTATGAATTAGACAAGAGCATGTTATCCTCATCCAAAAAAAAACACATCGCAATCAAAATGAAATGATCCTGACAAAAGGTAAAGTTGAAGGGTAGTGCATAACTTGTAACAATAAAAAATACTTCTCGCTGAAACCCTTCAGTACGTTCTGTTGAGACAAGCTTCAGAAACTGTATTGTTGATGCATTCAACGTATTTTCTTTGTACAAACTGGCCTGTAAAACACACAGAAACACAAACATCAGTTAGATGAACATTTTTTCGGTCATAAACATACATAATTTTTGACTGCGATTGTGGGTAATTTTGCTGTCGGGGATATGGATTCGTAGTACTCGACTTTCCTGCTGAGTTGGATGTTCAACTGAGCAGTGAGAGATCATATCCAAGAATATAGAGACAGCTTTTCTCAGTATTCTGGTCGCTGCTACTCTAATGAACACGTAATTGAGTGAACATATCCAGCCACCCTATCTTTTTTTCTTATTCTGGCCGTATCAGCATATACATACGGATGACTTCTGAACGATGCACAAACGTCCAAGTCTCTTCTATTCTTCCTATTCTGGTCGTAGTTGCACAAATCCCCCCGAGTGATCGTGTCCGAGCTCTTGACTCTTGCTATTCTGGTCGTGAAGAGACAGCCGCCAGCATCCTGATGAGGCAAACTCATCTAAATTGAGTCTAAGAGGAGGATGGCGGGATGGATCTGTGTTTTATGGCCACAGGTCGTCGACTGTTGCAGCATCTCGACGCTAGGAGAGGACTGGGGCTGGCAGCAGAACTACAGACCTTTGAGTTATAATATTTTTATTTATTTATCGGAGCTAATTGGTGTTGCGCTTCCCTCGGAAACACGTTCAAATTCAATGATACATCAAAACTCGCGACGAATATAAAAGAAATATTCCTTCTTCAGGTTCATTGTCATCACGATAACCAGAGCACATATTCCAAAAGCCAAAATGACGTTCAAAACCAGAAATTTGAGGGTTGCGTCAGAATATCAAATCCAACACTTGAAACAATCTATGTGTATGTTGGTATGTGTGTCGTGTAACTATATCTAGACATGATAAATTTATTTTTATTATTTCAGGGTATTGGTAATCAATGGTATATAGCTGTTGATCATTAAATGAGTGTATGTGTGTAAAGACAGACACGGCAGTTCCTGTCGATAACTGAAGGATTGGGCTTCAGGAGGCGTCACAGAGTGGGGATTCGGTGCCTACTTGCCACGCCCACATCGCGCGGTGTGCTTCCGGTGACTTGAACACCCAACCTGCTGCCCTAGACTAGCATTGCAGTCAAACACATCAAGGACTCAAACAATGTGTTAAGCAATCACTGTATTTCTACATTACGTCAAGAACAGTATATTAATGTCCCATCTTATTGATTAGTCGTAATTGCTATCACTATTTCACTTGATGTTTAGTGATAATCATTATTATAGTGTGATTATCCGAGAATATATCTAGTCTTTGACCGTAGTAGTTGAGGAGTCTGTTGAATGCATGTAAATTGCCAGGCCAATCTGACGTGACCTGGATAAGAGTAGTTAATAGGGGTATAAGATGGCCCTGCGAAGGTATATGATAGGGCTTAATTAGCGGTGGGCAGGGACGGGAGTCAGCAGCGCAAAACGTGCAATCTAGAGTCAGCGGCGGAAGACGGGTAGGAACCGGTTTGGCGCGTAAGTCAGCTAACGAGTGACTCATTCGGATAGATGAATAGCTTTCGAAATATTCGTTAGTTATTAGTTTATATATTTGTATTTACATATAGGTGTTTGCTTGTCAATGCTAGGCATACTGTATTGCAATTCGTTGCATGTCATGTTGCATATATGCATTTTCAATGCTGCTCCTCTGAATGTTTAGGATATTGATAACATACATTATAAAATAATTCTTATTGATAATAAATCTAACAGTTACATAATGATGTACATGCAGTATAAAAGGTTAAGAGTCCACACTAATCCCGCTTGCACGAATGTTGATTTCCAGACACGTTCATAGGGAATTTTTCAAGCTTGGTATAATTTCTACGTCTTTTGATATTGATCAATTTACACGTAGCATAGATTCAATTAGTTTATTGTTATTTCCTGCATTTGGTTTTATCAGAGCTTTCCCGCTCTGTTTTACTTACTTTTGCAGTAACTCCTCCGTTCATTTTTTTCTTTATGAGAATCTATCTACACCATAACGCACTAGCCAGATTTGAGACAGATATATCGGTGTTCCATTGACGTGGTGTTCCAATAGTGAGAGTACCTGGACGATATTGATTTATTATGAGTTATTATATTGTGTTATGTATACTTAGTGATGATCGGTGGATTTATGTTGAATTTGTAGTTTTTTTTTTTAATTTTGAATAGTTATCTCATACAGCTATAGGATGTTTTAGGATAATTTAGGTTTGCATCTTCCATGTAGTACACTATTTTAGTCATATTCGCTCGGTTATTGCATCATTTTGGTATTTTTATGTGTATAAATAACATTCTGTTACGATTATGCCGTTGTTCCTTTAGTTGAAAAAATGTGAATTTAACCCTGTTTTGAATTGATGCAGTAGCTTCGTTACGAGATTCTGTATACTGCACAACTCATTATCCAGGTTTGAACCAGATATTTCGGAGTTACCATGTTCCAAATGTTGCGTTATCAAGCGTATGAAGACTGTTCGGGTAGTTTTATCTCGATTTTTGTATTGCAAGTATCGGTTGGAAGCCCTATAGCGAGAGTAGCTGAACGATGTGGATTTATTGTGAGTTATTATATTGTGTTATGTATACTTAGGAATGATCGGTCAATTTTTGTTGAATTTATAGTGTTTCTGGAATTTTAAATTGTTATCTCATACAGTTATAGGATTCCTCCAAGATATTTTAGGTTTGCATCGTCCATTTAGCACACTTATTTCAGGCATAATTGGTCGGTTATTGCATCATTCTTCTTATATTATTATATCTTGACCGTTTCAGTATGTGTCTTTGAGTTTTGTATGTTCTCTGTACAGTTTCCATCTTCAATGCATTATATTGGTTATTTATACAATATCGGAATAAAAGGATATATTAGGTTTGTATCTGCAATGTTGAACATTATTTCAGGTAAAATTTAGTTACAAGTTGAATATTTTAGTGTTTTATACATATTCTAACATCCTGGTACAATGTTTGACGTGGTTATTATAGATTTAAAAGATCCCAGTTGTTACAAACTTGGACTTGCTGTTGACTATAGTATATTTGTAGTAGGACCATTCTTCAATATTTAAGAGGAGTTAGAGATGTCCCAAAGGCAAAACCCCGCTGTGTTTATGCCAATTTGTCCAAGTGGACCGATTTACTAAAATGCATATCATAATGAATTACATTTTTAATGTGAATTAGAGCAGAGTAGAGCATCTTATTTGGCTATTTTTATAGTTGTTGTTGTTTTTGTATGATTTTTTCCTACGATAATCATAGGAATGTATGTTTAAGAGGTATAAATTTGTACTGCATCCATGTGGAATTTCGTTATTGATCCCTAGCAACCGTATAGTTTAACGTTTTTAGAAGATGATTTACTGGGTGGATGGGAGTAGTTAGTATAGGGCCTAAACGGCCAACTGAAGGAATTAGATAGGGATAAATAGAGTTAGTTTTGGCGCGATGCATGCACCTTGACTCAACCGGTTTGTACGCGGGCTGCGCGTAGAATTGGGGGGCGGGGGGCAGAGGGTACCGGAACTGGTTTACCGCGGCCAGCTAACGGACGGGGGAGACCGGAAGGGGAGGGGGACGGAAGGGGAACAGAAGGGGGAACGGCGGGATGGAAGCAGGCTTGCGCCCTTGATTGGCAAGGTTAATGTTATGAACACTTTAATTGGTGACTCTATGTATATTATTTGTGGATGATTTAGGATCTACGCTTTTTAGTGAAGGTATTAGATAGATAAGATTTAGAATATATGTTATTTATGAAGGAATTAGATAAAGGATGACTAGATCTTTGAATCTTTTATCGAAGGTATTGGTTAGAGTGTGTGTTTTTTGTGAAGGATTTAGGATGTATGCTTTTAGTGAAGGAATTAGGATGTATGCTTTCATGAAGTTTTTAGTGAAGGAATTACGATATTTGTTATTTGTGAAGGAATTATATATAGGGTGGGTAGATATTTGATCCTTTTTTTATCGAATGGAAGGATTTAGGATGTATGCTTTTAGTGAAGGAATTAAGATGTATGCTTTTATGAAGTTTTTAGTGAAGGAATTAGGATATATGTTATTTGTGAAGGAATTAGATATAGGACGGCTAGATCTTTGAAACTTTTATCGAATGTATTGGTTAGGGTGTTTGTTTTTTGTGAAGGATTTAGAATGTATGCTTTTAGTGAAGGATTAGGATGTATGCTTTTATGAAGTTTTTAGTGAAGGAATTAGGATATATGTTATTTGTGAAGGAATTATATATAGGGTGGGTAGATATTTGATCCTTTTTTTATCGTATGGAAGGATTTAGGATGTATGCTTTTAGTGAAGGTATTAGGATGTATGCTTTTATGAAGTTTTTAGTGAAGGAATTAGGATATATGTTATTTGTGAAGGAATTAGATATAGGACGGCTAGATCTTTGAATCTTTTATCGAATGTATTGGTTA
>SDVV010004117.1:0-20532 GCA_016164225.1 Gammarus roeselii
CACCGGCGTCACAGAGAGCAATATCAATGGTAGGATGCCGCCCTCTGAGGCAACAATGGACACCGGCGTCACAGAGAGCAATATCAATGGTAGGATGCCGCCCTCTGAGGCAACAATGGACACCGGCGTCACAGAGAGCAATATTAATGGTAGGATGCGGCCCTCTGAGGCAACAATGGACGAAGAGTTCTAGAAGTGAAGGTTGAAGTTGGGATATAGGATAGGCTGGCAAGGGTGAGGCACAAAACATATCGTAAAATAGGTTAGTGGAATAAATTGGAAACTGCTGTTTTCATCCAATTGATCAAAATTACCAGTCGTCACAGTTGTGGATTGTTATGTCGAAGAAAAAAATCCTCTCCGAGCTTAACCTGCCGGGAACAAAACTCGTGATTCGGGTCTGTCAATATTGAAAGTATTATTCACCAATCAATTGAATGTTAAATTGTGCTGCAATGTTGCAAAGCACAGCGAGAAACATCGCAATGATGCTTATTATTGAAGGCGCAAGTATTCATGGAGTCCAGTTTACCAGACTAAAGTTTCATCCGAGTCTGGAAACTACCAATCATAGTTGACCGTCTCCGTTGTTCTAAGCGATCACGACACGCTTTAATGACTATACATGCTAGTCGACTGGCGCAGCCTGGAGAAGATAAACACACTCTGTACAAAGTTTCATTGGCAATTTTCTGTATTTTTACAGAGTACACAGTATACGCACTGTGCGTTCTCGCTTCAACAAATGGGTACACACCCCTCCATTTCACATTGTGAACTTCGTGTTTTCTTTTGCAAATCAAATATAAATTCTTCATTACTCTTCTTGACGGTAGAAGTTAGATCGTTACAGTGCGTGCAGCAATGCCATCGGGAGACGTGTGTCACGAGTAGGAACGGATTTTGATTTTTGCGTATTTTGATATGAATAATAATGATTTTAATGAACCTCTTGATTGGTCATTTTGTTTCAACATCGTTCACTTTTTAACTGTGCTACTTTAAGTGCAACTTAGATATTCTATATGTTGGATGCTCGAACGACTCAATTATGGTTTATCCTAAGCTGGTGCAGATTCGGAAAGAAGATCAATAACCAACATCAACTAAACAAAATGTTGGTAATTTTGTGATTGAGAGGTTATGCTTCTCGCCCATGATCAAGTTAGTAAGTTTTCTTCCAAATTTATCGTCAGTACTAAACTGGAACATAGCCTCTTATGTAAATAAATTTTACCTATTTTTATGATAATAAATCAGCGTACAGGTAAAATCTTTAACAATGAGAGTATGGTCAATCTATAGTACTAATTATTCAATGATATCGGACTAAAATATTTGCACTTCGAGTTATCAGCATGTTTGAGTTACTTAAGAGAGACGTTTGAGTTACTTAAGAGAGACGTTTGAGTTACTTAAGAGACACGTTTGAGTTACTTAAGAGAGACGTTTGAGTTACTTAAGAGAGACGTTTGAGTTACTTAAGAGAGACGTTTGAGTTACTTTAGAGAGACGTTTGAGTTACTTAAGAGAGGCGTAGTCCACGAAGTCTGAAAATATTAACGAGCATTCTGTTCCTACAGAACAATTCACTAACTCCCAATCGTTCACGTAAATTGGTTGAGTATCCAAATTATGACATTATAAAATAATTGAGGCAATTCAAGAAATGCTAGACGAGCTCCGAAGTTCACACAGATATTTCCCATCTTCTATGGTGCGCAGATGGACGGGCTCAGATGGCATCGGCATGAGAGAATGTAGAGGAGTGTAAGGAATGTCCTGTCTTCGGTCACCCTCCATCTTAGTGTAGGCGGCTCTTTGTTTAGAGCTCTCAATAGGAAAACATGTCGCGCATCATCACACAAAAACGATCAATGGTAATTGTTCGACAAAAAAAATGCCATCGCTGTCTACCGCACGTATACATATTTAATGATTTAATCAGCCACTTTGCGTCCGTTCCTCTTTGTATATATTCATAATTCATAAAGGTAATTGCCCAGCACCTCCGTGACAAAATGTCCTACCTCGCACGTTGGGTGTAATTTTAGTCCGCTGCATCTATTATGTAAATTAACAAGCACGTGTAATGGTTGCCATCACGCATACTGAACTCATCCTGCCCACTGTAGGAGGAGCCAACGGCTTAGAACAGACCATTTAACGAGTATCGCTGTTTGGTGCCTGCAACTGTTATTGACAGCTTATAATGACCGTGACGGCAGGTGGAGACTCACAGTTGGGTGCTAGAAAATGTTATGGACAGCTCTTCATCATCAGAAGGTTGGTGTAGGCTCACAGCTGGGACCGGTAACTGATATCAGCAGCTCACGAACTCCAAGCCGTCAGGTGGAGGCTCACAGCTGGTGCCTGTAACTGATATCAGCAGCTTACGAACTCCAGGCCGTCAGGTGGAGGCTCACAGCTGTGCTGTAACTGATATCAGCAGCTTACGAACTCCAGGCCGTCAGGTGGAGGCTCACAGCTGTGCTGTAACTGATATCAGCAGCTCACGAACTCCAGCCCGCCAGGTGGAGGCTCGCAGCTGGTGCCTGTTACTGATATCAGCAGCTCACGAACTCCAGCCTGTCAGGTGAAGGCTGCAAGATGTAGTCCTTACTGTTATCACCGGTTCTTTAACACCAAGACGGCAGCTGGTGGCTCGCAGCTCGGTGCTTGGAACTGTAGTCCAGGCTACTGAAGTGTGAATAATCAAACTTCGCATTCCCGGACCATTCGGAAAACACTCGTACTCAAAAAATTTAGTGTATATTTGAAAAAATTCTTGTAATATTTCAAATCGAGATATGAAAAAGTTCAAAGTCTTTAGATATTTTTTTAATGAAAATTGATGATACTTGATTCCATCAATCAATACATCATATTGTTGCGCTGCACTCAATTTTCTCATCACACATGTAGCGGCCATTTACAAATTAGGGAGAATGCCTCTTCAAACCTAATTGAAACGGATGCTGCATCGCAACGTTCATCGACATACCGCAGCCCTAACATCACAAACGTCGTTTAATTACAAACATCCCCCATTTCATACAACTTATTATAAAGTTACTCCTAGAAAAACTATCGACAATACTCCTCCCAAACTCTCGTTTTTTGGCGTGGACCGCGCATCGCGCGGGCTCCCCCATAAATAACAAAAAGTCCCAATTTATGGGTATAGTTTCCACGCCCAGATATTTAGGACACCCGCATGGCCATAATAATATAAAACGAATGGTAAGGTGTAGAATTAGTTCATGACAATATTTCTTCTCTACATTTGTTAAGTTACGACAAGGTTTGCTAAGGTGGGTAACAATATTTCCAAAAATATGTTCCATCAGCGGGAATAGACTCATGATACGATTTTGTGGCAATGTTGCAACGTTTTTCTACCACGACTACAAACCCAAATTTGGTATTGTCGCAATTACATCTTCGTAACGTATCTAGTATCTCAATCCACACGCTGATATTCCTGATTAAACAAGTATTGTTATTGTACTTATTTATTTTCCGGACGACGAACAAATAAACTTAAGTCACAAGAATCATGGGAACGGTGCCTACTTTCATACAGATCTTCCTTCATCACGGTAATTGCAGAAATGCTACGCGCTATCAACTCCACAATTTTGTGGAAAACCAGGGAAGTGATGCAAATTCTGCCCATAATTACTGCTGTCCACCGTTGACAGGTATTTACGGATAGAGAAAGATGGGCCAGAATGAAGCTCTTTACCATATCGCTTGGATAGTCAAAAAGGTTCATCAAAACCATTCGCTAGGATGTTTCATGATTGTTTTCGACCAATCATGTGCATTTTGAACTAGATGACAGATTGTGTTTTCCTCTTCGACTGCTTTTTTTAGCCAGTACATAAAGTCAGTGAAGTAGTACACATAATTGCCAAGCACTCTGCTTGATATTGACCATCAATTGCTGACGATCGTAGGCGAACTAGCGAAAGCAACAATGCCATAGGGACTCGAAATCACAGCTAGCTTGAGTAGTTCAGTTGACCCATGGGGTCTACACAGAACTGAATCTGACCCTCAACTAGAGCGTATACGAATCGGGTATGTCACATGTTGCGGGCCCACAAAATTCAATATTCGTGACCTGGCGCACCCAGTTGATTCGCAGTGTGTGATTTTGTGGTGTTACCCAGGAAATTTGTCTTTAAAGAACGGTGCTGAACTGAGAGAAAATCTATTGTGGTGGCATGGTGGAGAGGGCGTCACGAACGATCGATTTACAAATTTGTCATCACTTGATGCCAACTTGGCTAGCATATAAAACAATTTTTGATCGTGCATGATATAACGCGACATTAGAGATCGAACTTATATTTAGTGCCAATGCCGGACTCGTTTCTTTCAATCCATGTTTTAATTGATAATATAGCCAGCCTTTTTCTTCGATAGGCCGTTACTGCTCCCGCCAAACTTTTTTCTTCAGCCTGCAGTGGATTATTATCTGCGTTTGGTTGGCTGATTGAAACGATGTAATGGACGGGATGAGGTATGCAGCGCCGAAGCATATAAAGCCGTTCTTGGAAGCATTTGGAAGAGATGGTGGATTGCGTGGGTACGGTGCAGCCCTAATAAGCTAACCAGTTATGTATGAGAGGCTCATGGAAAGGAAGTCAACATTGAGGCCATACACATGTGGTCAGCCACTCCAGTTGCCTTGGGTTGGATACATTCTGCAAACCAATTGGAGGCTTGCATGCAAACTCGGAAGTTAGACATAAAGAAAAAATCCCTAATGCCTCATGACATGATGTTCCCACAAGTCAAAATCCCGTTGACTTGAAAACTCGAGAAGTTAGACCGAGAAAACTCAAGTTAAGCCACACTTGTAAACCTGTGGTGGCATGGGCCTAAGAACATGGTGGAACTTCTGGAGGGGGAAAATTTTCCTGCTCAAGTGCACACAGTAACACTAAATAAAGCAGAAGAGATCCCACCCCGGGAGCCTTTGATACATGCAGTTACACACAAATGTTGGACTTTCATGAAGTTAATCAACACCTTTTGGTGGGTGACGAAATTTATCGAGTGCCTCAGGGGTTAGTTAAATGGGTTGTTGAAAGGCAAATTAACAGGTAAAAAACACGATGAGTTGATGTATACAGGTAAGAAACAATCAAAAAGTCTGACCCTCGAGAAGATGGAAGGAGGCGACTTCAACAAGAGGCCTTGGTGGATGAGATCAAGTTCATTCGCAATCCCAGTTCCAAGTGATCCATTCCATTGATGGAACATCTCAACCTGACGCTCAGAGCTGACAGATTAGTTGTGTTAAGTAGAATCACAGAAGCTGAGGTGGAGGAGTCTGTTAGGTATCCAGTCCAGCTGCCTGCTAAGAATCAGATCACGGATATCATCATCGAAGAGTCACAAAACATTACACCACATGGGAGTAAGCCACGTCGTGGTCAACCCACGTCAAAGGTGGTGGATAATGACCGCCAGTCAGGAAATCAATGGTATCATTATTCAGTGCATGTAATATAGACGGGAACTTAGGACGCATTTCCGTGGACCACCAACCCCCCTCCCGCTCAACCAGGTTACATAGTTAGGCAGACACGTCCTTTTGCGGTCACTAGAGTAGATTATGCCAGCTGGAAGTTGCCAAGGACCTGTCCGCAGAAGTATTCGTAAGAACCCTTCAATGATTCTCCGTTCGTCGCTCCTATCCCCAAATGTTGATCAGTGATAAATGATCAACTTTGTGAGTTCTTCTAAGATACTACAATCAAGGGAGGAACATCACAGTGTACGGAGTACCCTGAATCAAAATATTGCAAGTGGCATTTCAACCATAGACGGCTCCCTTGTTTTGGAGGCTTCTTTGAAAGGATAGTGAAGATGATCAAGCTCTGCCTTCAGAAAACCTTACCCAGAGCAATGGTGACAGAAGACGAATTGCACACCGTACTTTATGAGGTATAAGCAAATCTTAGTGACTGTCCGCTATCATCCATCTCAGAATCGGTTGATGACCATCAACCACTGACGCCATCCTAGTTGATGCTCGGAAATCGTCTGAACAGCATACCTTTAGCAACGCCTGACCGGGAAGAAGAACTTGATCACTCTTTGTTTACAGAGGAGCTCCTATCACGCCACCAAAAAACGTCCAGAAAGGTCTGCACCGTTTCCAAACAAGGTTCAGAAAGGAGTACTTGACCATTCTTCGGCATATTGTCGTAGATGGAAGGGAAATCATCGCGCTCAAAGTGGGCGACATAGTTCAGTTCCACGGCGAGGATCTCAGGCTGCTATGGAGCCTGGGCCGGGTCGTCGAGCCTCACCAAGGCAAAGATAGTCATGTAAGAAGCGTGAAACTAAAAACACACGAAGGGACAATCAGTCGATAAGTAGTTTGATCTATCCATTAGAAGTACAAGCGAGTGAATTTTTGGAGACTTCTCCCAAGTTGTTGGATCCAATCCAGACACCCCTGCTTGATGCAGACAGCGGGCAGAAGAACAAAGATTGCCGACCCATCCCTGACAAGGGGGGCGGCTCAAATACTACAGCTGTACGCGAGCTAAACGTTACCATACCTCTAAGAGCAGCAGCATCAACAGGAAGAAAGCGTCTCGTCACTCAGCTACAAAAAGTGACAAAAAGTGAGTCTTGGTGTGAGTGCGTGTAGGGAATAAATCCTACATGCCTCGCAAAGGGAAGGAAACGAATTGTGTATATTGTTTTGGGGCATATAGTGTACCATGTTACAGAAACTTCTGAATTTGAGAATTGGTGTGAAGGAACCTGGTCCCTTGACCTACTGGGAGTTACAAGTTTTAAGGTCTGTTGTAAGGTTCCCGCCATTTACTGCCAAAGGTTTTTTTCTCTCTGACGTACTTACCGGGAAGGGATGGCAACTCCTTTTATTTGGAAGTAAATTGTTATGGTAAAATTATATGATAAGTTATTGTTTTAATTGAGGTACATAGGTCTACGTTTTTAGTTAATTGAATTGGAATAAGCCGTTTTTTCTGGTTGTATGTCCTGGGATTGAAGTACATGCTTTCGACGCCAGATGCCGCGAGGCTTGGGGAGGCCATAAACCACTTATCCAGCTTAAGGTTATGGCAGTGTGTATTGAAACGTCGTGAAGTGTGGATGGTGTTTTTCAGTACCCAGGACGCGATGAAAAGGAGTTATCCGGTATCTACAATGAGAGCTGACGACAAGTCTTCATACGTGACTTTGTTTTGACTGAATAGATCTGATAATAGTTTTTATGGTGGTAGAGTGGTTATATCAAAATGATTGAGAATAGAGCATTCTAGAAAATAGCATAGTGTCTAGTCGTCTTGTAGTACAGTATGACATGGGTCGACGATCACAAATATCCATTAAATAGTACCACGCCAAAGCTCATGTGAGTCCAGATCATGAAAGTGTAGCTCACGCTGGGCAAAATATGTATAATGGATTTATGGTAGGGCAGAAGAATCACTGTAGAGTTTCATTAGAAAGCATCGACATTATGCGACCGAGGTCCAGTTGGGAGGCTCAACTGGACCTCCCAACTATATTCACTTCTGTGTAAATTGTTAGTCCTTATATCAGAGTTATTGCAAAAGGAGGGGGTCATGATACCGTGCAACTCATCTCTTCTCGGTGCGCCACTGAGATTCTCCCGTCACACTGCACTGCACTCGCACCACTGAACCCTTCAGAGGCCTGGAGCAGTGGCTGCGGGCCGATGCTCTCTGTAGATCTCCAGTCACACTGCACTGCACTCGCACCACTGAACCCTTCAGAGGCCTGGAGCAGTGACTGCGGGCCGATGCTCTCTGTAGATCTCCAGTTACACTGCACTGCACTCGCACCACTGAACCCTTCAGAGGCCTGGAGCAGTGGCCGCGGGCCGATGCTCTCTGTAGATCTCCAGTCACACTGCACTGCGCTCGCACCACTGAACCCTCCAGAGGCCTGGAGCAGTGGCTGCGGGCCGATGCTCTCTGTAGATCTCCAGTCACACTGCACTGCACTCGCACCACTGATCCCTTCAGAGGCCTGGAGCAGTGGCTGCGGGCCGATGCTCTCTGTAGATCTCCAGTCACACTGCACTGCACTCGCACCACTGAACCCTTCAGAGGCCTGGAGCAGTGGCTGCGGGCCGATGCTCTCTGTAGATCTCCAGTCACACTGCACTGCGCTCGCACCACTGAACCCTTCAGAGGCCTGGAGCAGCAAACGGACCCATCACCTCTCCCACCTCTATCCCAAACCGCCTTCACCCTCACAGTTTTGGCTGAAGCGCAATTCGAATTCGAAGCGCAAAAAATATTTCGAATTTTAATTTCCCTAATAAACGATGAGCATCAAAACGTGTAAAACTGGAATTTCAATAGTATTTTCAGAACGGTATCCGCTAGTGGAGCGTGTTTTATTGTAACGAAAACTGGATAACATAATTATTCATTTCCTAGAAAACGATCCTAATTAAGGTCGGTGAAGGAGCAGAAAAATGTTCATGATCGTCAGCATTTTTCTGAAAGAAAGAAACGGAACTTGTTCGGGTGACGGGGAGTGGAATATGATCAAAGAACTGAGGTGAAGACGGAGTAGGTGAACGGGGGAAGGTTGTGTGTGCGGGTGGGGTGAAATAAGGGCGCTGTACCGTAGTCATATTTTCTTAATTCTGCTGTCAATTTTTTTACCGAGCGTTGCTTTGGTCATCTGTTTCAAATACTGTTATAAAAAAGATTAGTGCTTACTGCTTTTGTAATTATACAATTTTTCATTCAATATTATTTTATTTCACACGATATATTTAGGCTCATAATAAAACCAATTCTCAAGCAGCTATTTTAATGATGTTCAATCCACACGTCTTGATATTGCAAAAAATATAAAGGGCCGAATCCAAAGGAAAAAAGTTGGCTCGGTCATCATAAGTACAAAACTCGGTTCCAAAATATGTATATTTCTCCTCTCCAATTATGTGATTAATAAATGCTGTACGAAAGGAAAGGTATTCATTAAGAAAACTGGAGACGTCACATTTGTTATTCCTCTACTTACGCCTGTTGCTATTAATATGATCAATGTTCCTGCATGCAGGTTCGGAAGGGGGATGTATTTCTTCCTCGATCGTGCCGTAACGACGCTCGATTTGTCATTCCGTTTTCTGTAACGATTTACAGTGCTCGCAAAAAAAATCCGATCACCACTCTAAATCTGTATTTCCAGCACTTTTCAGATAGCTGTCAAATTTGTTCCAGAAGAGATAAAGACGTTGGGTAATTTTTGTTTGCCATCTTTAGGGTGCATAGTTCAAGGCTCGCTACACCGTCAGTATGGTTCTAGCTGCGGTTGAGCGTCAAGTTTCGTGTTTATGTTACAATGTTCACGAAAATGTAGCCCTTATAGTACAAATGAGCAGACTTATGAACAGATACACCACCAGTCAACCGCCGCTAGACTCATACTGGTGGTGTAGCGAGCTTTGTACTATTCACCCTAAAGAAGACAACAAAACTCACCCGACGTCTTTATCTCTTCTGGAACAAATTTGACAGCTTTCTGAAAAGTGCTGGCAATACAGATTTAGAGTATGGTGATCGGATTTTTTTTTTTTGCTGGCACTGTAGTCCCACCTTCAACTTCAAATAAGTTCGTTTAGAAACTGCTGTTACTAGTCTTCCACGTTGCCTTTTTCGACTCTCGGTTCCTATGGATTAAATTCGATTGATAGTCATGAGTTTGTGTTCATACTTAACTTTGGTTGCTTGCAGCCCGACCATGAACTGTATTGTCGTACACCCCCTCGCTTTGTACACCTCTCCCGCATCAAGTCCAAAATGGCTGACATCGACTAGTATACCCCCCGTCGACGCGGGGGAAGGACGCAATTGAGGAAGCTTTAAAATGGGGAAGAAGATCATGATCCTTTAATATTGGTCCGGGGAAATAGACTATTGAAAGCAGAGTATTCCTGAACTTTTAATGAAGTATACCTGGCTACGCGCCTGACGTTGGCTTGGTCCGTATTTTTTGATGAATTTTCACTTGGGTTAACAACTCAGCTTCGATAGGAGCTATTTCAATTAAATGGTCACAGTAAGTAACCAACCCACGTTTAATATCAGACAATGAATGTGGACTGAGCAATGAGTGCTCACATTTCCCTGGCTACCCAAACCAACCCGACTCAACCTGTCATCGTTGCAAACCCCGGACTGGCTACCTAAACCAACCCGACTCAACCTGTCATCATTGCAAACCACGGACTGGCTACCCAAACCAACCCGACTCAACCTGTCATCATTGCAAACCACGGAAGAAATACACTCGTTGTTATACAAGCGACGTAGAACGCAGTCCGAATTCTATTTTAGAATCTCATCCTTCACATTAGTTTCTTGAGCTCTATTTATACAGAAGTGAGTTTAAATGTGAACAAAGTTGAAGATGACATAACATGTACCAATTATAACTGCTTAGAAATTTTTGCAGGGATAACTTCTGAGTTAACTTCTGAAGAGTTACAATTATTACTTTCAAACATTTCTGCACACAGGTACTAACTTGTTGTATGAAATTAGTTAGTATTACTTATTTAAGTAGCATCGTTCTTGGGCATACAAGCACTCTTCAGGAGCACAACTGCTTATTATCTCGTTATGTTGCAAACACTTGCTTTTCATCCCTTTATAGGATGTTACCTTCCACAGGTGATTATCACTGAGTTCGAAATCAACAAATAATTTGGATAAATTCCAGAAAAGGTTGCAATTTAAATCCACACAGAATAGCTATGATATTGCTTTTGACCTCAGAATAAATCCCTGAACCACAACCATTGATGGGCTGTGAATTTAAGTTGCATGATCACGTCTACCGTCCATTGCCATTCCTACGAGAACAAGAAGGCAGTTAAGTTGCATGATCACGTCTACCGTCCATTGCCATTCCTACGAGAACAAGAAGGCAGTTAAGTTGCATGATCACGTCTACCGTCCATTGCCATTCCTACGAGAACAAGAAGGCAGTTAAGTTGCATGACCACGTCGACCGTACACTGCCATTCCTACGAGAACAAGAAGGCAGTTAAGTTGCATGATCACGTCTACCGTCCATTGCCATTCCTACGAGAACAAGAAGGCAGTTAAGTTGCATGACCACATCGAATGTCCACTGCCATTCCTCCGAGAACGAGAAGGCAGTAAAGTTGCATGACCACATCGAATGTCCACTGCCATTCCTCCGAGAACGAGAAGGCAGTAAAGTTGCATGACCACATCGAATGTCCACTGCCATTCCTCCGAGAACGAGAAGGCAGTAAAGTTGCATGACCACATCGAATGTCCACTGCCATTCCTCCGAGAACGAGAAGGCAGTAAAGTTGCATGACCACATCGAATGTCCACTGCCATTCCTCCGAGAACGAGAAGGCAGTAAAGTTGCATGACCACATCGAATGTCCACTGCCATTCCTCCGAGAACGAGAAGGCAGTAAAGTTGCATGACCACATCGAATGTCCACTGCCATTCCTCCGAGAACGAGAAGGCAGTAAAGTTGCATGACCACATCGAATGTCCACTGCCATTCCTCCGAGAACGAGAAGGCAGTAAAGTTGCATGACCACATCGAATGTCCACTGCCATTCCTCCGAGAACGAGAAGGCAGTAAAGTTGCATGACCACATCGAATGTCCACTGCCATTCCTCCGAGAACCAGAAGGCAGTAAAGTTGCATGATTAGGTCAAACTGCAGCATCACTGCTGGCAGTCAAACTGCAGCATCACTGCTGGCAGTCTAACTGTAGCATTACTGTTGTCAGTCAAACTGCAGCATCACTGCTGTCAGTCAAACTGCAGCATCACTGCTGGCAGTCAAACTGCAGCATCACTGCTGGCAGTCAAATTGCAGCATCGCTGCTGGCAGTCAAACTGCAGCATCACTGCTGGCAGTCAAACTGCAGCATCACTGCTGTCAGTCAAACTGCAGCATCTCACTGCTGTCAGTCAAACTGTAGCATCACTGCTGGCAGTCAAACTGCAGCATCACTGCTGGCAGTCAAACCGCAGCATCACTGCTGGCAGTCAAATTGTTGCATCACAGCTGACCGCAAACATCGCACTGCTGTCTCTTGCTTTCCCGCAATTTGACCGTAGATTGCCATTTTTTGTTATATTTATTTTCGTCAGATGCAGAGGTTGTTCTCCGTTGACGGAGGAACATATTTCATTTCAGTGAAAAATATTCAGTCAGTGGCTCTCAGCTGCAGCCGCCATATTGGTTTCGGGCGGTAGGAGGTAGAAGGCGAGATTGAATTTCTCGGTCGCCCGTCCTAGCATCTACATTCTTCTCTTCGCATACGAAGCGCATGTAATTCAGGAGCAGGTGGAGTGGGTTTCCATAGTTGTTGTGCCATTTTCAAGTTTGTTATGGAATACGAGGAAAAGACATAGGCGGCCTATACTGTTAATTGATCTCATATCGTATTAGTTAATGGCGAATTGTCGTGTCCTCTCGCGCGAAAGGGGAATTGTCGTGTCTTCTCACATCAAAGGGGAATTGTCGTGTCCTCTCTAACCAAAGGGGAATTGTCGTGTTCGCTCGCACCAAAGGGCATTTGTTGTGTCCTTTCTCACCAGAGGGGATTTGTCGTGTCTTCTCTCACCAAAGGGAAATTGTCGTGTCCTCTCTCACCAAAGGGGAATGGTCGTGTCCTCTTGCACCAATGGGGAATTATCATGTTCTCTCTCACCATGTATGTGCCTTTTTCGAACAATGCAAGTTACGTCACTTAACGAGAAATTGTGATGTTCATCCGACAGGTTACTCCTAAGATAAGTCCAAATCTAGAGACTGGACCACTAATCCTGATGGAGTCAACTTATTGAATACGTTCTCTAGATTGTTTACACTACCTAAAGTAGAAGTTGGGTTTAATCAAATAAGCTCATTTTACTAAAACATAAAACGTAAATTTTCCAGAATTTAACTGCTCAGAATACTGATTGAAAGCATTCCCATTCCCAGTCAATACGCTCAGCGATGAGAGGAACTCGCTGCTCACTCACACTGTAGGAGCAGGGACATACGTGCACTGCTCGCCCACACTGTAGGAGCAGTGCCATACGTGCACTGCCCGCCCACACTGTAGGAGCAGGGACATACGTGCACTGCTCGCCCGCACTGTAGGAGCAATGACGTACGTGCCATCACTCACACTGCTCGCTGATAGTGTAAGAGCAGTGGCATGCGTGCACTGCCCACCCACACTGTAGGAGCAGTGACGAGGAAAAGCTATGTTTCCTTATCGTGAAGGGCACAAAAATCGACCGTATTAGCGCAAGCAAAACTGAAACTCCATCGGTACAGATTTTTTTCCAGGATGTGAAGCGATGAAGCGATGTTTATCTATAAGAAAATCTCTGCTACTGGTTTTCATGAATTTGAAGCGTACAATAAACCAATTTGTTGTTGAATAAAGGTTAGGCCGTATCCGTCACATTATATACGATGCTAATTGGACAAAATAATTTTTGAGCTGCTTCAAGTAACCACAAATTTCCTATGAGATAATATTTAAATGTAAAAAAAGTGTAGTACAATAGGTAAGCATGGGCCGGGCTGAATAGGTTATTCCAGTAGTACTCCAAGTCTACACTAATACTCTGGCCAGTGTCCTGAATAGCTTCTTTCGCCCAGTGTTCGCCGTTGAGAGCCCCAGCTACGAACGAGATACTGTTTACGCTGGGCAGTGACCCTCAACGACATTGTGTTTACACGAGAAGAAGTTGTTAAGCAACTAGAGGGACTGGACATTTACAAATCGATTGTTTCCGATGGACATCACCCACAAGTTCTCAAGGAAACTCGAGAACAATAGGCTGATTCCCTTCCTCACATCTTCAACTAATCGATGACGAGTGGCGAGGTCCCCGAAGATTGGAGAGTTGCCAATGTCACGGCAATCTTCAAGAAAGGGGACAAACAATCGCCAAGTAAATATCGACCGATCAGCCCAACGGACTCAAGAAGAGTTGTCTGACGAATCTGCTGGACTTTTTTCATGAGGTGATCAACGTGTACGACCACCGCATGGCAGTGGATGTCATCTACCTAGACTTCCAAAAAGCCTTCGACAAGGTGCCACACAGGTGACTGATATACCAAGTCTCTGAGCTTGGCATCGGTGGCAACGTACTTCGCTGGCTGCGCGCCTGGCTAACAGGACGCAAGCAAAGAGTCAGCATCGGCCAGGCTATGTCCGAGTGGGCCTATGTTAAGTCTGGGGTACCCTAGGACAGCGTCTTGTTCCTTATCCTCTTACTCATCTACTGTATGTTAACGACATGGATGCGGGCTTATGTCCAAGGTATCGAAATTTGCCGAAGACACGAAGCTCTGCCATGCAGCATGTAGGAAAAGTGACCGAGTTGAGATTCAGCAAGGTCTTGAAAAACTCGTCCAATAGTCGGAAGCGTGGCAGATGCCCTTCAATGATGCAAAATGTACAGTTATGCACATGGGGTGTCGTAATGCTAACTTCAACCACGGGATGGCAGGAAGCGATCTTGCAACTATTGACCAGCAGAGAGACTTGGACGTGCTAATTTCGAAAGACTTGAAATGAGATGCTCAGGTCGGAGAAAGTTACAAGATAGCAAACTGTAACCTAGGTTACATCTCCCGTAACTTCCTCTGCAAAACGAAAGACATTGTATTGACGTTGTACACGTCCCTCGTTTATCCTCACCTCAAGCATGCAGTCCAATTCTGGTCTCCACACATGCAGGGGGACAAAGCCAAACTGGAACGAATCCAGCATCGTGCTACTAAGCTCATCCCGCAATTTCGCAACCACAGCTACGAGGATAAGCTCAAAGAGCTTGGCCTCATCACGGCCTCATCACTCTTGAGCAACGAAAGCTGAGGGGCCAGCTCATTGAAACCTTCAAATACCTGAAGGATTCAACAACGTGAGCCCTATCGGCCTCTTCGACAAGGACCACAACATTCGTACCCGAAACAACGGGGCGAAACTTGTGGAAAAACGTTTCGCTACGACTATAGCGCATCACTTTTTCCTGATCGCAATCTCGCGGGCTTGAAACAACTTACCAGCCGCGGTAGTTCTATCTGAAACCGTGAATGCGTTCAAGAACGCGCTCGCCAAGCACTGGGCTACGTGACTAGTTTAACCTGAGAGCGACACGAGTTTCCCAGGAGCTGTCGAGATTATAATTATATGGATATTGGGAAGGAGCATGACACTGCTCTCTTCACAATTCAAGCTATTATTACTAATAAATCCATTATTAGGAACAATAATAGCATTGTCGCTGGTAGTAGTAATTGTTAACTATTACCCATAATTTCATTATAAGTAACAATGTAATGATTGCTATTGCTAACCAACTCGAGCGACTAAAAAACTCCATATCGGAACGGAACGGCTTCTACCATTAACACTGCAAATACAGACAGACTGATGATACTCCATTGCAAGTACAGACATACCAGCTAAGTGGCACAGTGGGTAGCGTGTCGGGCTCTTCTCACAACATACGTCCATTGGGATCTGTAGGTTGTAGGTTCGCGCCTACCTGACCCCCAGTGAGGCATTCTGGCCGGTCGCTTAACAGGTAAAAGGGGAGCCCATAAACGCCGTGGGTAAAAAAAAAGCCGATCAGGTGGCTGCTACGCGGCAACCCGCTATATAAGCCAAAAAATATCCAGGTATAGAATAAATAAATCATTCCTACAGGAATTCACCGGGTGAAAGGTGTTACGGCGATTCACATCCACCCCTGAACCCATGTCAGGGCCACCAGTACTGAGAGTTAGTCCGCAACGGTACTCGCAATCACCCATCCCACTTGCTTGGAGACCATCTACTGTCCCCATAGTTTGATAAGCAGATGAGGGCCTATGGTATGTATAGAATCGACGCCGCCATAGAGGGGAGCTTGCTCAACTCGATGTCGCGATAAAGACTTGGAGGGATACCATATATTTTTACTCTTTATTTTTATCATTCTTATGCGATACGATGACATCGTTCACCACCACACCCCATGATATATGAAAATCAAACCCTCACCAAGAGGAGAGCTCCTGCTCAACTCTGTGATACGGCGTAGATTCGAAGGGTATCATCCATTGCTGAGGCAACGAGTATCTTCCTACGGAGGAATCTTGCCGACATGATGGCATTTTTCTTTTTACTTTTCTACCCTCCCTGTGGGAGAAGGAAGAAAAATTGAGAAATGAGGAAAGATAGACAACAATTGCAAACTAGTGCAGATAAAATTTGCCGGTGACTCAGCGGCTATGCCAATGAGCCGCAACGACTACTCACCTCCACACCCCATTATATGCAAAAATCGAACCCGTACCAGGAAGAGTGCTTTGCTCAACTCTACGGTATGACGTAGATTTGACAGATATCATCTATTGTTGAGGCAATGAGTATCGTCGAACGGAGGGACCTTGTCGGAACTATGTTTTTTTTTTTCATTTTCCTACCTTCCCTGCGGGAGAGAGAGAAAAAAAATGGGGAAAGATAGATAAAAATTACGAACCATTGAAGGGGAATTCTGTCGGCGACTCAGCGGCGCTTGCCGAGGAACCGCAACGGCGGCTAAGTCCCACACTTCATGATTTGCAAAAATCCAACCGCACCAGGAGGAGAGCTTTGCTCAACTATACGGTACGATGTAGATTCGGCAAACAAGTGTGGGTGAAGTCTGCTGGCGACTCAGCGGCGCTTGCCGATGAGACACAACGGTGGCTCACCCCCGTACGCAATGATATGCGAAAATCAAACCCGTACCAGGAGAAGAACTTGCTCAACTCTACGGTACGACATTGATTCGACAGATAGCATCCATTGTTGAGGCAATGAGTATCTTGACACGGAGGGACCTTACCGACATGATGGTTGTTTTCTTCTTACTTTTCTACCCTCCCTGTCGAGAGAGAAAAGAAAGTAGAGAAATGGGAAAACATGCATCTGTTGAATCAGTGAGTACCCTCCTATGTAGGGACACTGTCGACCCGATGCTACTCTCTTTTTCTTCTCTTCTCTTCGTGTAAAGAGGGAAAAATAAAAATAAAATAATAATAATATATAATAGCGAAGCAGTTTTCTTTGTTATACCAGAACAGCAGCGCTGGTTAAATATCTTGGAGATGCACCTCTGGCATCTCACTTGAAAGATATTAAGCCTCCCAGGCACCTCAGCTGTAAAATACTCTAGATCTCTTAGAGATGTCCTTCTGGCATATCATTATGCAATATGATATACCCATGCACTTAATGCACCTGCCCCTCCGGCATCTCACCTTTAAAATTATTTCTCTGTGGATGAACTAGCCGTCTTCTCTCTCTCCTCTAGCACAGCACCGACGGAGACCTGTTGCAGCATGGCGCAGAGCGACGCTTACCTACTAACCCCTTCTCTACAGATGTCCGAGTTGATTTCAAAACTTAAATGTTAAAATATCGATTCATGGCTTTTTGGAGTAAATCTTGTGATAACTTTTAATTGTTTCAACTTTTTTTTTTTGACTTAACTCGAGTCGACATAACGTCAAAATTTAAATACTCGTGCCAACTTTGGACTAAAACTTGCAATAATACCAGTTTTTCAAAAGTTAAAATATCCGTATTTCTTCCAACTAAACTCAGGAGATGCCAAGAGTAGCCCTTTCCTAGGAGATGCCACTTTGACGTCTCACCTTGAAGTGCGGCAGCCTTCAAGGAACCACTTCCGTACAGAAGTCTTAATCTTCTGAGCACAAGGGGGAGGACCACATTCCGGGCAACTGAGTGTGGGGCTCCTCCCAAATGTGCAAATACTTGTCAAAATTTAAATACCCATACGCTCCTTTGAAGTAGACTCAATACCTAATTGGAGTCTATCTAACCCAACCTTTGGGCCAAGCCGACAGGCATGCGCTCGAAGAAAAGTATGAGTCCGCTGAGCGTATGGGCGTGTCCGTCTCTGTTCGACCGTCTGAGATGCGATCACCTGAAGCCTAAATACTTCGCTTCCCATCGTGGTCGCCCCGTTCTTGATTAGTTCAATCTGACTCTCGACATTTTTTTCTCCGGGGCGGAAATGCCTCGGGTAGTAGTAGGGTAGTTACTAGAATGGTGGTGATGGTAGTTGAGGTTTTTCTTCTTTCTATCCTTACAACCTTCTTTTTCTGTATGTGTGCGTGAATTTCTAACTCTGTATAGGTGGGTGGATTAGTCTCCCAGTGCTTGTCAAGACGGGTTTTGAAGGTGTTGACTCTGCTACTACTCACCCCATATGGGGCAAACGGTTTCAGATTGTTTGCACTTTGATTGGAAAAAGTTTCCGGCTACTGATGTTTCTGCTGCACCGTCGTCTTCCGGAATTGATGCTCCGCTTCATTGTTTCTTATTGACCGTTGGTACCTGGTCCTGGGGTTCCTCTGATGTCTTGCAAACAGTCGTTTTGCGATCTTCTTGTTTACGGGATTTATCACGTTGAAATACGTTTCTGCATCAGTCCTGAACAAATGACAAGACGCGTTACACCACGAGTTTGAAGTGCCTTCCGTTCCGCAGGCATAGTTCAGGCCTTCCTTAAATCGCAGCTTACGTGTCGACCCAGTGTAAGCCTTCTTGGCGGTCTATGTTTTCCACGGTGCTGTTGACACACTTGATCATGCAAAAGACTTTCCTTGTGTCGTCCATCTATGGCATATGCCCGTAATTGCACATTTGTCCGTTTTTTTCCTCGGATGACTTGCATGTGGCTTATGTGTGTTACGAGAAACACCACTGAACGAAATTACTGGTCTGGGTCTTGTGTTTGGTAGCTCATAATCATACTCGAACTTTCTGTCATAATATATGTCGTTGCAGATGAAGTTCATTCATCTCCATTCACATTAATATTATCGTATTACTTAGAAAATAAGTTTCATCTCTGTCGTAAATCGTGATAAGTTTTCGTGACCCAATTCTCCACTTAATAGAACCAGAAAAAATAGGCCTCACTGTTCTCAGTGCAAGTTAGAGTGTCTTCGTTGAATTCTATAATTTTCATTGCCAGTTAGAGTGTGTCTTTGTTGAATTGCATCACTTTCATTGCCAGTTAGAGTGTCTTCGTTGAATTGCATCATTTTCATTGCAGGTTAGAGTGTGTCTGTGTTGAATTGAGTCATAGCCATAGCGGGATGATGACACAAACTGAAACTGTGGACTGGCGCTAAACTGTTGCAAGGATACCCCATCACGCAGAATTTGGTATCATTTATATCATTAATAACCGTCAGGTGTTATTAGCATGGCGTTCAGTCATCACACTGAGTGAACTCAACTTAGGGTAAACGCACAGAGGCTGGCCAGTCAAGGTTGCGCAGTCGATCGACACACTGGTCTATTACTTGACGCACAAGGTAAGCCATTGTTAGAGATTCTTTCAATCCCACCATCAACTAACAAGCTTATACACGTTCACGACGCGCTCTTTGAATGGATCAAACGCAGATTGCAATACATTGTATTACTTTGGTCTCGGCCTTTAGCATCAAAAGGGACGTTGCTAACCCTATTCATCGGAAATCACGAAACGCATTCTGGATGGTCATCTCTATTTAACAGGATCTGTGTTAAATTACACGTGCATCTAAAAAATGCAGGTGTCGGATCGCGTGACGTCATGCAACAGGGCCTCCTCCCATTGAGGCGCTACAACTTCAGCAAACTTTTCGTATACTCTAAAAAACGTGTGGAATGTTCTGAGAAACGGGAATCATATTAAATAGCAACACGTTTGGAAATTATTTGGGTTCAATCCTTATCGTTGGTCATTATTTTGAGACCCACTAGTGAAAAATCGACTTTCCTTCCAATAAAGTTGGAGTGGGTCACATAATTTATTGAAGCAGCCCATTATTAAAATGTGTTACATCAAGCCCCCTACTTAAGTACTGAATGTTTTGAGTATGTTTTGAGAATGTTTTGAACAAACAGCACATGCACACCCACCACTCGAACAACACTATGTAACACGCCGACACACACTCACCCATAATCACAACAATACACACCTTCTCTCTCACACACATTCACACACCTACTCACGCACAAACACACACACCATCACACACACACACACACACACACACACAAGCACACACACACGCGCACTCAATAACTCCATCATCCTTTCAAGCATTAATACAGCATAAGAGAAGAGTATAAATTAATTATCCCATGAAAACGCGTTCAAGGTAATTTCACGAAGATGACTTACTTAAACATACCCAAGAACCAGCGTTCTGTCGTCTTCATTATAAATTCAGATCAATGCCCATTGATACAGCAAGGAATTAAGTACGATTCTTTATTGTTTTCTTAGTATCACCGCATAAAGTTAAAGGTGGGTGGGTGTCTGATGTCACATTCTTCGGAAAGTCACATGAGTAACTACGTTTGTCATATAATTCCAATTATCATACTGTTTCCCAATGTTGCATATGTCTACGTTTAT
>SDVV010004118.1:0-20531 GCA_016164225.1 Gammarus roeselii
TATATATATACATATATATATATATATTTAGTTTTATATTTATATTTATATATACACATTTTGTGTAGGAAGATTCTGCATAAGTTGTCATTTTTTTTCACAAGCTAAATGGCATCAAATATATCAAAATTACAATAGATAAAATTTAAATGAAACCCTCTAGCTTTAATTATTTCAGGAAACATTTTGTATATAAAATACTGAATTGCAGACGAATCGAGAGGTAAACTTTTATAGAACGTGGACAATTTTTTTAGTTAACTTGCTGCACCATGTGCCGGTGACATGGTAGCCTTCAAAGCAAAGCACAGCCCGTGTCAACCGCACCGAGACTGCAAGCAGAGGTAAGATCCATTTAGAGAACAAGACTCACCTTCACTCGTTCTTCAAACCCTCTCTGTGGTGCATCAAACCTCCCTTCTCTTGTTGAGTGGTAAGAAATGAATAACAGCACTGTTCATGCATTACTGATTAAAATAGCCATTTATGAGAGGATTTTCAAGAATTCTTCCCAATGTAATATCTAACATTCTGTTGACTTCTGCCGCATCGCTCTTTGAGTCCAATGGACAAATTTCCACCCATGTTGGGTTAATGAATTTTGCGCAATTCTACCCCAGAATCCTTCAAAAAAAATGTAAAGGCCGTCAAGCATTTCATGACTGCGACGTTCATGGGTTAGACCTCATATTTTTAGATACATCATCTGAAAAATACGCGAGATCGGCCGTTTAACATCATCACCCGCAATAGCTGCGTCTGCGGTGAGAGGAATGCTCTTTGACTAGGGGAAAAATACCACGGAAGGAACATTAACAGTTTGAAAGTAGGAGTTTGAAATATTTCAAACCTAATAAATATGGCTGCACCAATCAGTTTCCAAGTTGAATCATAGCCTTACCGTTGTCACGGCACATCGCTGTATATTATATAGCAGCTGTTATGACGAATAATACATGAAAAAGAAATTCAAAAAATCGTAAATTGTTTAGTTCGTAGCCATCGGTTGCATCTCCAATAAGGCAATTTGAATCGGATGAATCGAAACCACACTATATGCGCCAAAAAAACAACAGGCAAGGTTCTATAATCGAACAATGCGAGACACCAATGGGTACCGTTTAAATTGTGTTCATGTCGTGAGGAGGAAGCTCATTTATACTCCCGGAGTTTGTGTTCAATTATAAGCAAAGTATTATTGCAAAGAAGAACGATGGTGAATGGTTTGAACATGCACGACAAATGACCACACTGTAGTGAGTGGGAGAGACCATTTGAACCCCAAAAGCAGCAATTCTTGTCGGCATAAACAAGAAAAAATTAATGGTTTTCATATGAACCAATCACTGGTCAAATACTCAATAACAGTAGAAACCATAGTCAAGAATGACTGATAAATGTTGTATTACACCTTCAAACAATGTCTTGAAAACTTGTATGTATACAAACTGACAGTAAACGTTGATTTATGATTCTTTTACATTTAAATTCACATACAATGAGTTCTTCTAAGCTGTGTACAAGATACGCGAACAAATAACAACCCTTCCCATTTCAAATAATGACAGCAATTCATGGAATGGAAGCATTACACTTCAGACTTTTATTTATTATTTCATTAACTCGTCCCATTTCCCTGGAAGTCACAAAAACCTTCCTGCCTCTCTGTTCTAAGAATCCTTGATCCGTGGCTCAGCAGCGTCCTTTGCGTAGCTAGCATTTTTTCAGGTCGGCGGAGGGCTTTTATTTGCCCCGAGGGCCGACGGGGGCCACTCAAATACCAGTTTTATTCCTACTGCGTGTTAAACGAACTCGTTATTATATACATATATATTTTCCCGACACCCCATCTCCTAGTCCGGATTATCGTCGCCATATCGACGTATATTCTATGGAAGCCTTCTTTTAGAGCAGCTCGCACACAACACACTGAGAGGTTATTTTGGCTGGCTGAGTGCCGTACATCTTCGGAGAAGCCAGAAAGTAGTTGAGCGGATCTAAGTCGTCATGCATGAATAGCAGGCTAAAAAATATCGTCGATTGCCCGATATCCGTGATTATTTGCAAGTGAACAGATTTAACCCATAACATGTCTGCTTCCAGCGAAGTCTTTTCAAATGAAGTACCGACAGCTGTGATTGCCCTGACGAATAACGTCGTTGATAGAATGTCGCTATGTATTCACTTATCGGAATCTCAGCAATTGGAGGCGCTGATCCAAGAAGATAAAGCGCTAATTGTCCTCTGTCAGCCGGAAAAGGCAGCATTAGCTGAATGTTTGCATTCTGTAGCAATCATTCGTAAAAGTCCATTCAAGCCCATTGCGCATCAAATAGTGTATTGGCTGTTACGTGAAAGTGTTCATGTTCAATGTATCGAGAATCAATGAGGCGCATTAATAGAGTACACTCCAATTTGACCGATGTGGCAGAGCTTGGTGAGATAATAAATTGTTGAAGCACATTCGCGGCCGTTCCACCACATTCATGCAAAACAATAGGTATTTAAAACCTGATGCACAATATTCTCAATTTAAAAATCATTCCCGATCAAAATGCTGATTGTTCCCTTGGTTTGATATTATCGAGGGTTTTGATTTGACAATGTGCCAAATAAATATTTAATTAATGTGTCCGTGTCCCATGCCTAGGATTCAAATCTTACTGTGAAGTTGTTCTTATCCACAGATCGAGAAGCGCTGAACAATAACTTCGAGGTTTGAGTACCGAAAAGTCAATTGAAATGGGTGTTGGAAAATAGGTGATTGGTTCGAGATCGACATAAAATATAATGAATTACTGCTGATGTGCCGAGTATAGTCGTCGATGACCTCTTTTAGAGAGCTTAGTTAGAAGGTCAAGCTTCCTCCTGCTGGCCAATCACCTGATCATAATTAATGAAACGTCAGCAAATGTGTTTCATTTCGGCTTCATTTCTACAAATTTGCAACTGGCATCATTTGGTGCTAAACTGCAAAAGATGAGGCACTTATTAAATAAATTCGGTGGTGGAAAATGTGTTCGTTTGGCAAACGTATGATATTATTATTTTCGGCAACGCCATATTTTGTGAACGTGGGCCCTTGTCTGTCCGCAGTCCTATACTCAGGTGAGTTGAGCTCACGTGAACATGAATCACAGAGAAACAAACCATTCGCTCATGTCGAAATGAAATGCCACGGACAAAAATAAAACCATAACAATTTTTGGTCTAAAGCGATATTCATAAACGAATTATTGTTTTAGGTTGATCGTGTATCTGACCTTCATGAATAATAACGGCCACGGCGAGAAATGCTGCAATTGGTGGGCTAAATATCATGTATCGTGTTAGAATCAGGCATAGAAATTATTTTCAAATTTAGGAGCAGAACTCAAATACGGTCAATGCGTCCTTCTTATAGTAATCAAATTTCTCAAGTTGTATTCAAACATTGCACGTCACTGTTGAAAGTTGGAGCAGATTTCACTCATCATTTAACATGGCCTTAACAAATATTAACGTTCTCTTGAAACGATTAAGCCTTTCGTAACAACGTTCTGAACACTGAAATCAAACTGTGACAAATAATCCGTGAATTTTGAAAAACAACCGCTGAGAAATGTTTGGCAAGCGAATGTCCGGGAAACTGCATTTGTCGATGTGGTATGTCGGGGAAGCTATGTTTGTCAGTGTGGTATGTCAGGTAAACTACGTTCGTCAGTGTGGTATGACAACAAGTTGATTAATGCTTGATTCTAAATATGTTCCATAAATAAGAAGCTAAATCAACATGACTTCCTGGAATAACTTCTCTGGAATATATAGTATTCAATTGTAGAAGTTTACAACCAATTTTTTTCAACGATAAGTTCTGATATCATGGCATCAACTTTCATTGCAATAACTTGCATTAAGTTATTTTTTAGGGGAGTGTAATATGGTGAAGAGTGACCGACTGTTGGCGAAGGACTGGTGAGCGAAGTTACGCAATGAGGGTATAAGGGAGAAGATCAGCAGTAATTGGGCTGACGATAAGGTTTGAAGATGATAGTGGCAATTATAACGACATGAAGTGATGACTTTACAAATGCTTATGTTTGGGTCATAGAGTGAGTAAAGATAATTAAGGGATAGACAAAATTAGACATTTCTGCAAGTAATGATGATCGAATGGAAGGACGAGGAGGCGCGAACGAGAAGACTCTGAAGGAGTTGGAATTGGCATTGCTATTGATAATGGATAAGAGATCATTGCAAATAAACTATATCCGGTGAAGTAGTAGGAGCGGAAAAGGGCAGAAGCGAAGTGGGTAATGAGTTGCGTGTGGACTTGCGAGGTTGGAAAGTTCTAACGCGTAAAAGTGGACGTAGGATTCGATCTTCCACTAAATACTTTTTATTAAATTATAGTATATGCACAATTGACAATCAAGTAGGTGCTTTATTCTAAGTTTCCTTAAGTTTGTTATGATTCCTTGTTCAAATTGTAATTGGACCTTTGTTCGAAGGCAAGTCTCATTGTTTATATTATCATATCACTGTCACTCACACGGGACCAGTTACTGTACAATTTAGGAATTTAATAAAGCCATTTCCGGTTCTTATGAGCCTGTTTTGTTCGTTTTATTATACGCAATCTTGGCAGAATGTTAAATAAAAACGGTAAATGCAAAAGATAAATCCTCTTTCATTCCATTAGTGAGAGTTTTTTTCAATCATTACATTTGATTTCAACATTTTAAATGATGTATGTTTCTATTGAAATGAATGCCATTTTACTTTCATAAATGTGTGAGTTGGCGCATAATAGATTTTTTGTCATCAATATTCCAGCACATTTACCCCCTCAATTTTTAATAAATCCACTCGATAACGCGTTGAATTTATTTTTCACCGCCATGTCCCATAAATATTGGATAAGTAAAAATTTGTTCATCATAGAATGAACTTCAAAATTTCAGTGTTGTTTGTCGTAGAAAAAAGTTGATCAAGTGGATGTGGATGGTATATTTAACGAAAAAAACTGCAGGGACATATTCTCTGCTATGTCTAATAACAAAATGTAGCATAAAGTTTTACCTTCACCACGGTCAAGCAAATTCATCGAATAATATCGTTCATTACATAGGGTACTTGCTGATTCTTGTCGATCGAGAACCCCCTCAGTCTCGAAGAGATAGTAACATTTCAGGCGTAAACTCTTTGTACTATTTCCTGTTCCATCATATTCTTCAATAAGGATTGAAAATTAATTTAAATACGATGACAGATTGAATAATTACAGAAATGTGAAAAATATATGTATATATTTATGAGGTCTTCGTCAGCGTTAGCTGTTCTGAGGACAACAATTGTGAAATAAAAATTATTTGTATTACCTTATAAGTGAGATAGTACTAAATTCACCTTTTATCCCAACAATCAAAAGAAATTGTAGGAGTACTCTCTATCCTATTTTTTCCAATATATCCCAACGAAAGAAAGCGTCACCTTGAACTAATGATTCATAGACAATCAGATAAAATTAGTTATTTTCTGTTATCGTTAGAGTAATCATAGCCATTTACTGTTTACACTGACCGTTAGTATATAAATTTGGAAAAGAAAATGTCCCACATGGAAATTTATATCACATTGATTCATGTATTGTTTGACTCACGAGACACAAATTTTGAATTAATTACAAAGGTAATATGGAAGATTGCATGTTTACTAAACAAAATCATTTTAATGAGCTATTAATTTGTCTGAGTGTTAAAAAAGTTTGATAAGAATGAATGTGGAGAGCCAGTCATATATTGCAGATGAAGTCGAGTACCACACACGTATACAGAGCTAGAGGTTCCGAGCGCATTACTTGAAACTCCAACTTGTAATTTGTCCTGGCGACAACCATAAGACGTATCACGATCTGGTCATAAGACAATGGTAGGGCGTTTCCATCAACAATTGCAAACAAACAATGGAAAAAAAATCATATCACTGTAGGATTTATACGTTTGTGATTGTGAACGAAGAACGTGAGGAGAAGACGCGAGAGGAGATGCAAAGAAAAGCCAGGATGTAGTGATAGAATAATACCAATTATAAAAAATTATTTGAGAAGGCCCACTTATATCTTCTGCGAAGAGTCTTGTAGCAGCATTCGTTTGGCATCAAGCATAAGATGTAATTCAGGAACATGAATACCCGATAACGCTTCTAATCGGATGAAGTCAAACCCTTTTGCTTAGATAATTTTAGTTCATTTGATGCTTTTCTCTCCAAGAATAATATAAACCTAAAAGTAAATTCACTTGGGAGATAACGATAATAAAAATCGTGTGGAGTTTTCCTGGAGATTAGCGAATTGAACAAAAATGTTGGAAAGCAGATATAGAAGAATACAGGAGTGGGGGACATTCTGGCATATGGGAAGAAGTAACAATTAATTTGCGTAATTGCAATGATCTGACGATATTAAAGCATAGCACCAACAGGTCGGATGCACAAAACTCAATAAAAAATTTAAGATTGTTTCAGCAAAACCTTATTTCATTTAGTGACCCTGTTCCAAACTAGGTTCACAAACAAATTTTAGAAAAAGGTTTAACAGTTGTGGACTCATGAGAGACAGCGACGAGAGGGGAGAGGAAAGAACGGAGACGACGTGTGGCAAGAACGGAGATGATGTGAGGCAAGGCCGGAGACGACGTGAGGCAAGGACGAAAGAAAGATGTAGTGGTAAACTTGTACATAATTATTAATATATATTATGAGTGTCCACTTTTTCCTACTGTAAAGTGTCGGCTGCTGAATTTGTTTTGCATCAGTTTTTAAAAATAATTCGAGGAACTGAATCACCGATGTCTCTTCTAGTCGGATGAAGCTAACCCTTTATCAGCCTCTGCTTCATGATTGAGTTTATTGTGTTAGTAGTTACTGTACTTTTCTACCAAAAAGCAGTATAAATGCAATATCAACATTCGCTTAAGAAGTTATGATGAAACGATGTTATGTACTTTTCATGTAGATTAGTTCGGTAAAAAATCTATAGAAGCCGTTTGAATAAAAAAATTTAGTGAGGTATATCCAGGCGTATCGAATAATAGATAATTACTCGCAAGCTTTTCTTCTGTTGTATTGGAGATAAGATTGATTGGAAATTAAGTTGTTCTATCCGAAACCGTACCATCACTCCACACTAACATAAACTATTTCGATTAAAGTCAATAACTACACCGTTTAGTTCCCATGTACGAGTCTAGACCGTTACTGTTGCTGCAAACAATAACATGTGAACAATTTCCCGACTGATCAGTTCCTGCTCCAGGCCCTCCCAACAGAGACTTATACTAGGAAATAGTACAATAGATGTTCACTCATATTTATGACTCTACGGTCGATTGTGTGTTTCACGCATCACCACAAAAACTCTTCATTTTCGAAATAATTGTAGCCGAATATATATTGAAAATTAGTAAACAGAATGACCGTAATTTGGTGTAGGATGTTTCCAAGAAGGAAGATTGTTCCATAACCGTTCATATTGGGCGTAGACAAAACTTCAACAAGGCGTCCTTATCTAACACCTCTTCCATGATCAAACTTTTTTTTATGGCTTGATCGGAATACTCCCAGGATTTATTGCACAAGAGCTCGTTTTGAGAAAACTTGAAAACTTTTCAGCACTCCGACAGTTCGACCATTTTTGCAACTCAAGGTCAGCCCACCAACAGCTCGACCATCACCGCTCATCGATGTTAGCACGTCAACAGCATGACCATCACCGCCAATCTAGGCCAACCGCCAACAGGTCGACCATCACCGCCCATCAAGGCCAAAACGCCAACAGCTCGTCCATCACCGCCAATCTAGGACAACCATCCAACAGATCGACCATCCCCGCATTCAAGGCTAGCACACCAACAGCTCGACCATCACCGCCCATCGAGGCCAGTCCACCAACAGCTCTACCATCACCGCCCATCGAGGCCAGTCCAACAACAGCTCGACCATCACCGCCCATCGAGGCCAGTCCACCAACAGCTCGACCATCACCGCCCATCGAGGCCAGTCCACCAACAGCTCTACCATCACCGCCCATCGAGGCCAGTCCAACAACAGCTCGACCATCAACGCCCTTCGAGGCTAGCACACCAACAGCTCAATTATCTACGCTATTCGAGGTCAGGACTCCAACATGTCAACCATCCCTGCCCATTGGGACCAGCACTCGTACAGATAGAACCTTCCCGCCACCTAGACCAACACTACAACAGCTCAAACATCTGTCACAAAGTATCAATGCTGTTTAGGTTTCAGGGAGGTTCACTTCGACTGAAAATAATTCCACTGGCTTGAAAAATATAATTTATTAATTTAGTTCTCCAGTCAAAATGTGTCTTCTTGATTAGAAAGTATTCACAAAGTAAATGGACGTAATCCATTCACTTTGTGATAGTTTGATGTTGTTCTGTAGCATTAGTAAGCTATCGCTCATGCTCGTTTATCAATATCCAATTGAGTAGCATTGAATGCGGAGACTGGTAATCTGAAATCGAGATCAGGACATTTTTATATCGAAAGTCACCACTTGTGAACAAACTAACACCTCATAGATCATCTTTATGCATATAAAAATCATACTTCCAAATGTTGGCAATCGTCTCAAATGATATTTGATACTAGAATTAAAATAGACATCGACGCCAATAATGATTTTACACGATTGAATACTCTAATCGCAACTAAACAAATGCCATTTTTGCTGTATATTTGTATCACAGAATAATTAAATTTTCAGAAAGAAATTGATTGTCCTACCCGAGAAAAGAACGTTTGCTGAGATGAAAGACCAGTAAACTTAGAAACAGATCTCCTTGTTTGTAGGGCTCTATAAGTTAAAATGGTACCTGATTACGTAGGCATTCAAAACCAAAACCTCTTCGTCGAACCGAAGGATTTCATGGAACTTTCTGCCTAAGTTATAATTGCAACTGAATATTAATGGAAACTAGGTATGTTTTGTTCAATTCTGAGCCTATTGTGAAGAAAACATAATAGGAGACGGTAGTGTTAACAACATCATGATAACTAAACAAGAAAGGAAATAAATTATTGGTATTGCAGTACTAAACAAATACCGTTGACGCGTGGTATTATTTCATTACCGAAAACATATTTAGCTTCATAATCACCAGTATTATATAAGAAATAAATGAACCAGTTTGATGCCCTTGTTTGCCTGGCTATTTGAATAAATTTTTCTGAGGGTAATACAATTTCAGATCCACGACTGCTTTGCACCCCCCATCAAAATCTTGAATTTTTCCACGGGTAAAATATCCGGAGCGATCCACCGAACGAACCAGCCTCGGCCTGCACTTAGCCCCGTAACTGACATCAGTATGTCATGTTCCAACTGTACTCAGACTCAGTAATCATTTCGTTAACAGCTAGAACATAGTCAAGTACGGTTTGAACCCAGCCTGGATCAACTTCGAGTCAACGAAATTCGAAACATTCCTAAACAACTCCAGCCAGACCTTTGCAATGATTTCGTCAAGTGTTACACCTGCTGCCAGCCATGTAAGTGAAACCTTTTTATATTAGGTGACCGTGTTTCTTCCCTAAACTCTTCTACGCACGCAACTGATTTACAATCTGTCTAAACAACGCGAATTCTTTACGAAGCCATGACTTTGCTTCCCCCATATTTCCCTCACGCTGACCACCCCAAGGCCCCCATGCTCTACCAGCAATACTGCAATGCAACATAATTATATTCATTTGCCCGTTCATTCCAGCTGCTGTGTATTTTTCTTACCTAAATCACTTCTTTCTGCAGTTGATATCCACTGATTAACGAAGCCTAACGGGTCATTGAATCTGAGGTTATCAGCATATATAATCATTCTAATTTTCCTATCAGCAATATTTGATTGAATGGCGTCTAGCGTCGCATAAAGTCCACCCAGAAGAACCTAATTAGTAAAGATTCAATCAAACGTCCTAACCTCTGAATAGACAAACTGTCCAGGAGTCTTCATCCCCTCTACACTCATGACTACCATATTAACTCGATGATACGTGCAGGCAACAATGGCAACTGGTGACATGAAATGGTTGCATCTTACAACAGCGAGGACAAATCACAGTGATCGGGTGGAGTGTGTTTACGAATCTGTTGGCTGCTGCCTTATATTCGTTGATCCTAATCCGGTAGCTGCAGCCTTGTTTTCGTTGATTCTTTCTTCTGGCCAGATCACTCCTAAGTACACTCATACGTCTGATATATTCCTGCAGATTGTCACCCGAGATATCTGAGAAATATATATTTTTGAATAGGACCGAGGCGCCATTATTTATAAACCCAGGTTTCTCTTACATTCGTATCATGCAATTCGTAAGTTCTGATCCAGATGTATGTCAAAACTCAAAGCCCTCCCCCCCTCCTATTTTCTTGTTTCACCAACAGATGAAACTGAGAATCAGAAAAAAAACTTAAAGTTGAAAGTGAAATACACTGCAACAGTTGAAACCACGTCTCATGTAAAACAAATACCTGTGAATTGGGTCTTGGTGTCTCTTGTTGAAGGCAAACAATTAATAGTAAGGTTAACTTTCAATTCCCCGTCTGAGTACAGTCAATGGATATGCCAGCTGTAAAAATAGAGAGTTAGATGATTTTCTGCTTAGGTAATTGTAACTCCAACGAAATAAGTAGTTTCTTTCCTTAGAATGAATAGATCATTATTGTATACAGATTGTTTTCACTTGTAGGTGCTCTGGTTGTAGCAGATCTCTGTGTTCCATGTAGAATTATACAGTCCATGTCATTACTGGTCTGTCTGTTTACAGCAGAGTAGCCACACTGACTACAGGGAAGTAGTCACTCTTTTTACAGAGGAGTAGTCACACTGACTACAGAGAAGTAGTCAAATTTGCAATAATAAATCAAGCAAGCTTTTCAAAAGACTTCTTCCACTTACCTCAATCTATGACTGGATCAATTGCCCTGTTTGTTTGCTAATACGGGCTCTGCCGATATCGAATGAAACATTGTAGAAACTGAGATTAAGTGTGGAACCCTGAGCGGGTGCCTGCCACGGCAATATTGGACCGGCCTCAAAACATCTTAGTAAAGGAGAGGACGACTCATTTTACAATTGAATTACCAAACCAAGGAAGATATTTTGACAACAGAAAAACATTATATTATCGTCGTCAACAGATTGATAGGAGCAAGTAGACAACCATTTGACGCTTAATTTGGATGTATTGGTACTAAACATGAGATTGAGCTGAGTCACACTCATGTTCAGGAACCATCAAAATTGAAACAAACTCTTAATGTGAGTCGCACTTACGTCAGAGCTATACTCCTCCCACACCTGACGTCATTACCCAGTGCCCCGTCGGCCCAAACTTACGGCTCAGGCACTGGTTACTCGATTATTCCAAATGCACGTTGGAGGGAAAACAAAAACAAAATATGTTTCTTACCAAACTACGTTATGAAGGAGACCCTACCTCCCTGTAAAATCCATTAAATGTTTGTCTTATTTCTCTCTGTTAGTGGTTGAGCTATTCAAACCTCTATAACACACCCGATTCCACATAGCATTGAGCTATTCACATATGTATTGCTGGCAGGCGGGGCATGGCAGATGGCGTTGCCGAGCAGTTGGCGGGGCCAGTCAGTTTTCGTTCCTGAGAGTAAGATATGTTGTCGTGTGTTACGCTGAGTTACGGGTCCTCGTACTAAGAACGTTCACTGTGTCTGAATGGTCTTCTACTCGAGAAGAACATTCAGTTACAGATTCAGATGCTATGTCAAATTCCCTCAAAATTGGGCAGTTGACGGCAAACTGCACAGCACACGTCTCTCATGAACACACAATCCTGCAAAAAAATAATATCAGAGCGGTAAAGATTTCGGCTACCTGCAACACATTTTCCGGGCTAAGATTGAGGTAAAAAATCTGTGTTCTTAGCAGCTGAAATCTACTGTTTTCATGAGTTAACTCTTTGCTGTGTCATATTTGCCGGACCTACATTACCCACGTTCAGCTCAATGAGACAGCCAATGGCGGAAAAGATCGTCAGGGCGGCTTGCAATCTCATTCATTACCAATTCTCTTCCCCTTAGAATTATCCGCTGCACACGTTCTTGCTAGCTTCACAGTAAACCTTCTTCCCGCGTCCGCCTTCGCTACTGCGGCTCAACCCTGTCCAGAACAGTTCAATGCTATCTCTTCTTAATCACCCAAGGCACACAGCTCATTAACTCATCACAGCACCTGACACTTTAGACTCTCAGTGTGCGTTGTCTAATCCATTGGAGAGGCCACGAGCAAAACCACATAACTTTCACTAATATTTCACAATGTTATACTCAGATTCCTCTGACGTCAATGTTGTTGTTGTGTTGCTTATCTCAACGTCACCTGAGGAGGTGGAAACGGGCCAGTTCAAAGCTCAAAAGACCCGATAACTGACTCAAAAAAACAGAGGAATAACCGGCTCAGGCGCGTGGTGGAGAATATTATTGCTTTTACCTTTATTACTGGTGTGGGTTGGGTGACAGGTAGTACAGTGCAACCCGTGTGGTGCAATAGTGACACTGTGGACAGCCGACAATAGTCACTTCCAGGAGTTCATATCCCTCTGTCACACTGCATCTCACCAACAGGACTCGCGTAGGAATGACCTCATGTGGTACAACATCGTAAGGAGCAAAGTTTGACACGATGTTTTGTTGGAGAGTAATTATTGATTTGTACACCGCCAACAAAGGTAGAGTCACTCGAAGGAGGGAGCCAGCTTGACTCACGTACTCTCCACAGGTAGGGCCACTCGAAGAAGGGAGCCAGTTTGACTCACTTAGACTTTCCACAGTTAGAGCCACTCGTATAATAAAGGCCGATTGACACACTTAGACTCTCCACTTGTAGAGCCACTCGAAAGAGGGAGGCCGCTTGACACACGTAAGCTCTCGCACGGGCATTCACATCGTCATTCCTTGAATATCATAATATGTTACTTTCATCCAAATAGCGTAGGAATTCCCCTCTCTCACACATACTATCAAACTTCGACACCAGCCTACAAAATTATTCTCCCAAAGTAAATATCACTATGAATATGTCTGTTAAAGTTCGGTGGACATACTGCAGTTCGCCCGAGCAGTGGAAATAATTGCATGGAGGACGAAAACTACCTGAAAATTGTGATGAGTGGCATATCATATTTTACCCTGGCATGCCGCTTAGCAGCTGCGCCCGACACTCATTTAGATACTGGTCAGTGTTACGCGCAAATAATAGGGTCTCACTAAAACATAAATGTTGGCTTCCCAAAGCATTAGCCTTAAAATCTCTCATAATCTCCTGTCAGATGACAAGTCTTTAACATCCAGTTTGTTCCCGTGGAGTGGAAGTGAGTTTTATTGAAGTTCAACGTTCACTATGAAAATCACATCTGCTTCTCGGAGTAATTGAGGAGTAGTTCTCTAAAGGATCTTTAGGTAAAATATAAATTTTGTATCACTTGTCTTCTTGTTATCATTTCTTGTATTCGATCTAAAGCGTTCCGTGTTTGCATGCGGAATGAAGTAGCGGCAGGAACGTCTCATTTATCACAGAGAGCAAAAATACCTTTCACGAAACCGCATAGAGCATCAGTCTTACAATTAATCCCAATTCAGATTGGCAATCTCAGAAATGAAGGTACATAAACATTTATGAAAAATATTCATAGCTTTTAAAATCTCATTCACACAGTTTCTTACATTTCCCTAATTTTTTTATAAGTGTAATGCATTTTTTCATTTAAAAATTCCTGAATCTTTCTTTCCATTTCAACAATTTCCTAAAATTCGTATATTTACTAAAATGTCTACAAATTTACTTAGATTTTCTTTAAAATTGTTACAGTTTCCTGCATTTTCCCCATATTTTCTTACATATCATAAAAAAATCTATACTTTCCTACTCATATGTACTTTTTCCCAATTTTTTTCACTCATTTCTTTCATTATATTTTCGTGCATTTTCATTTCATCTTGAATTATCTGACTAGTTTTCTAGTTTTCATCAACGTTTCTACATCATAAATTAAGATACGTTTTCTTTATATTTTTTTTCTCTGGTTTTCATATACTTCCAAACATGTTTTAAATTTCATCCATTTATTTACATTTTATTACATATCATGATATCATTTACTTCTCTACTCAAGTGTGTACATTCTTAAAATTTCTTATTCCAACGTGTTCTTACATTTGCATACATTCCTTGCATTATCCTATTTTTTTACATAATCCGACATTTCCTATTTTTTCGAACGTTTAATACACATTCTTTCATTTTTTTACAATCCCTTTTAATTTATTTCATTAACTGAGTGTACTAAAACTTCATTTTTTGTTCTTTGCGTTTGTTTTCTGTTGTTTTCTTATATAATTAGTTGACATTGTTTGACATGTTCTTTCATTTTCATAATTTTATTACACTTTCTTACATTCAAAAAAATAAACTGACATATCATACATTTTCTCATAACTTTTTTGCACTTCTTTACATATCTAATTTTTTTTTAATTTCTCCAAATGTTTTATCATACCTATATGCATTGAATTACATTTATGAACATATATTTTCATGAGAAAAAAACATTTTCCCACATTTTCCTGAATTTGAATACACATTTAACATTTTCTAACATTTTCAGGTATTGTTTTTCGTTTGCTAATATTCGTTCAAAAATTTCCACAATGTTGCACAAACAAGAGCAGGAAAACCACATTCACCTTTCATTTCTAGCATTTTCTTGTATATCTTTCATTCCCTTACATTTGCTGTCATTTTCATCTATTATTTTAAAATTTCTCATACTTCCTCGCATTTTTTTATATTTTATAACGTTTTCTTTAATTTCTAGCATTTTCTTGTATTGCATACATTCCGTTACATTTGCTGTCATTTTCATCTATTATCTTAAAATTTCTCACACTTCCTCGCATTTTTTTATATTTTATAACGTTTTCCTAATTTTTTTGACATTTTCCATCTTATTCTACCCTATTTTTTTCCTAAATTTTCATTCATTTCTAGCATTTTCATGCACTTTCCAGCATTTCCAAACATTTTGGTTATATCACAATGTTATACATTTTCTTACTATTTCTAACACTTTGGAAAATCTTACGCCTCAAATAACGCTAGGAAGTAAAATAAAATGTAACAAATCTTTAAATGTGTAGGAATATGTGAGAAAGGTAAGGAAATGTAGAATAATGTCAAATAATGTAAGAAAATGAAGAAAAATCAAGAACCTCTAAACAAGAGGGAGATAACGTTACGAAATGTATGAAGAAGTACAAAATGTACGAAAATCTGAGAAAGTGTTAGGAAATGTGATAAATGTAACTTCTAAAAATCGGTAAATTTTTTAAGCATTTACTTATGTTGGCTCTTATTGCCTCATATTTTCTCACATTTTCATATATTTAGATTTTTGGATTTCCAACCATTTCATCATTTCATTCGAAGCCGAATACCAACATATATTCGGCACAAATGTAATGATAATGTTGAATGAGAGAACTCAATAGCACAGCACAGCAGCCAGACTGAAATCATGACGTTGGCTGGAAGACGACTCTCGAGACTGGGAAGATAAATCTCCAAGATCTGTTTATCCTGCGGTTAGGGGAACACAGGAATTCTGAAGAAGTATTCCCCAGCAAACGGACCAGTCAGGGCGGAATAATTATTCAGCATTAATTTGTCAGGTAGATATGTGCGATAATGAGAAGCTCGAAGCACAAATGATCTGCTCTGGGACGGGTTTCATTTGTTAAAATAATTTCAAATTTACTCACCGCACTTAACATATTAATCTAATTCACATAATTTATTTTCCGAAGTCAACATGCATTTTTTAATTAGAATTTTCTTTATTTTGCTTTCAGTAGATGTCACTTCTCGTACAATTTGTCGGTAATCTCTGTCAACTCTCAATCTCAACAAACATAAGTTTGAGCAGAAAAAATTATCATGAAGTTGACAAACTTTCTGCTATTCGTTAAAACTAGCTATTACGTGGGGAAGTCCTTCGCTGATAGTGTAACTGGTCTCAAATCGCTCACCATAAAATTTGCTTTTTAATCAACAGTTTGCCCAGAAATGTTATCCAGAGTGACGTTTTTCTGGTAAATTCCCAGGGCAAGAAGATGACAATGTGTTTTTCACGATTCTCGAAGCTGTAAAAATATTTTGTCCGTTAAATGGAACCTGCAACACTGGCCAGCTCTGCTTTAGTGACGTCCCAGACAGCAATGGTCATGTGAAATTCAAAAGTCAAGTCACTAGCGACCGCAGGTTCGATTCCTGGCGACAGATTAGAGTCGTTTTTTCAATGTTGAAATCGATTTTACCATCTTTCTCATAACGATATTGTTGATATGTTTTCTATGTCAAGATATAAATAACATAGTCTCGCTGTCTCATTATTGTACCTCTGTCTCAACTGCATTAGTTCATTTTGGAGCCAGGAACGTATCACTGTTACAAATCCATGTGCTGACGGCAGTTCTTTCACTCACTAAACTCATAGCGTCGTTCAGATACTTTGATATGGCTAATTATAATGGGGCTACATGGTTCTCACATCATTTTAATCTGTTATGACGGAGCGAAAGGCTAACTTTTGAGGGAGGGGACACTAGCTCTATTATCTACGTCATTTCTCTCGGCTTGGTCCTCAAGTCTCATATCCGAGGCATTTTAAGATAATATGAAAAAAGGAGGAAGCAAGGAGTAACAACCGGGTGCAGAATTTGTTGGAATTACTCTGGGATTTGATCTTAAAAACTTATGAAAATGATTGACCTGAAAACACTCAACATAAACAAACATTTGATCTGCTAAATTCAAGATACAAAACCCTCTGGCACACGGCCTTGAAAATTGATATTTTCGTTTAATTCCACATTAATCGCATCTTTTGCTTGAGGCAATTTTATTTTTTATTCACCTAACCTTCCGACGTGATCTTATAGTTTTTTGATGTAGCAGCATCTAAGCCACAGGCAGAGGTTGAGAGGTTGTTCACTTATCGCTTCTCACGAACAAGCCGACCGTAACAGATGATTAGTCGATTCCTTGTGCTAACAAAAACGAATATGTGCACTGAATATTTTATTATTACATTCGTAAAGTTTCTGATACTGAAAAACATCTTAATATACTACATGGATAGTTGTTGAACGTGGGAACGTAAGATTATTCGTGTTCTTTTTTTTGTATATGATGTCGTTTTATTTCTCTCCAAGCACGATTTGAGCAGCCTGGTGTTTAAAAAAAAGTGACAAACGAGTTGTTTTGGGCATTCCTGATAGCCTAACTGCCAGAGTTAAGATGATGAAGTCAAACAGGAGTATGTAAAGGTAAGCTCAAGCGTATCTTGAATCGAAAACTAACCTTTCTATAGAATAGCTCGTAAAAAATGCGACAGTTCCGCGATGAAGCACGTCATTATATTATTATTTTGTAGACGTTGCGAATGATATACACATATATTTGTGCCGCTTGCAACGTGCTGCTCTTTTTGTCGAGTGGAATTCTACCAGCATCATATTTTTAATTTTTGTTTTAATCTTCCCCCCGCCAAATGTTAGCTCCACATGTGTGTGGAAATGTGAGCATTCCCTCATATTTCCTTTCAGATTCTTTATCCCGCGAGTCTTCTTTCGATTCCATTGAAACAGGAATTATAATGCATAACATCAGAGTTTATTTCCTTTGCATGTCTCGTTTTCATGATGGACTTTCCTTCGTAAAGGAGCAGGCCCAACATTGTTGACATTTTCCCATGGTGAGATAAATGAGGCATAGCTTTACACAGAATTTATTTCGGTCACCCGACCGAATTAAATTCTGTTGAGCAGTGAGATCCGAAGGACCTGCAGAATAAAAAGTGAAATTGAAGGGAGTGTCGCAGAAACAATCTCATCTATGTAAAGATGTTTTTCAGAATATACCAGAACGATGAATATTACACTTAAATTCGATCATTGCATATAAATAATTTTTCAAATGTTTTTATTTACGCTAGGAGGATCACACTTCATTGTGATGCTGTCAAGAAAGCTAATGTTATAGAATTGCTTGCTAACTCTTCAGTGAATGTCCATACATGGCATGGATAGTATGGTATGAACGGAATAGCATTTACTAGATGACATGGAACTTCATAACGCGTGCTGGTTTATCTACTACCTTGCACGTTATAACGGATATAACAACACATTTTCCAATTATAACCATTTTATTTAGAGATTGGATTCTGAGTTCTGAATTGATTACCAACTGCTTGTATTTGAAGTGACATGCGGCGCCGTAGCCGAATTTATGTAAACAATATGTAGTGATTAGATCTATATCGTTTCATTTGGGTTTCAATAATATATATATATTTTTTCAAATTTTCAATAGGAAAAAAATTATCGATACGGTGAGATAACAAATCGCCAGAACTTCATTCAGCTGGTCGCTTTCCGAATTTGGCAACAAATATTAGTCACTTTGGAGTAATTCATAAATTGTTAATATACGACTGCGTGTAAGTCAATATGTTTCAAGCAAAACTTTCAATGTTCCCTACATATCTTTGAATCACTTGACATATGTCACCAAACCGATTAACTCAATTGTTTTGCGTTATATTGTCACGAGATGAGCTTTTTCAGATAAAGTAATCATTAGGTTGCTAGTTGATATCATTGATCCATTTGTCAACAAAATTGACACATGTCAAAGGTTTCTTTGATCAAAATGTTAGCATATTCACTCACCCAAAACAATGTGTTAACAGTGTGTCTTAATTTAAGGTACAAGTTTTTTTTTTTAAATTCATCGAAATTAAATATTGTACGTTAAATTTCACTCTACGCATGGACTGCGAACCGGCTACACACCGGAAATGAGTTATTAAGAAACTATTTTGAACTGGTGTTTTGATACTAAAATTAACAAACATAATAATTGGTGTACAGTTGAATAGATTTAAAAAATGAAAACATTTCGCTAGACAGTGAGAACAACTTATTGCCTTTTTTTTCGGCGACATAGAACGATATGAGATCGAAGGCACGATATGGACGGCTTGACGTGAATGGCAAGATAGGGAAGTCATGAAATGGACGGCTACAGATGAACAGCATTGATATCATGCTGAAAAAAGAGAAGACATTCCGGTCACTCTTTCCTCACTTCTTTTGCAGGGTGATAGACATTGTTAATCTACTGTTGGTAAGTACACAACAATACGATGAATACAGAGGGCATGCTAGAGGAAAAACTTACAACGAATAGAAAGATATGTACTCACACTACAACATTCCTCTATACGTAGCATGGACTCCGTTGACGGCATGCTTGTTGGACACCCACCGTATACTCCCGTTCTCTTCTACCCGACGGTTCGTTGGCTACTCTTACTCGCAGAGCGTGTTGGTATACCATACAGTTCAAGGACGAAGGTTCAAACTTCAGGGAGCAGCCCAATGACGTAGGAACCCTGTTTAGTGACGAAGTCATCTGTACACCATACCTATGCAAAAATCTAGGCTGCAGCCCCAAGACACCCAGTAATGAATCAATAAATTAATTCATAAGTCGTTTTTGGCATGGCAGCCATCGCTCGAGATTCATCACCAATTGCATCATATAGAAATTCTGGCGAGACAGCTGCCTCAAGGGTGGCAAGATAAATCAAGAATGGGGTAACGAACAGCAATCTGATCAAGGACAATCTTGGATAACTGATATTCAAACATTTACCTGTCTTCCGATGATCAGCTGCTCGTTAAACTTCTTGCAATGCTAAGCTTCATTTCAATAGGTTAAACATTTGTACCGTGTTCGGCTATCAATGTTACCGTGCATGAAAACTGAAGTTAATGCGGTCAATCCTGCCTCACTTTCAGTGCGGGGTTTACAAGTGTTTACAAGTGTATGAAGACAACAACAGGCCTTTTGGCCCAAACTGGGTTGCCTTTTAATAGAAGGAGGTAAGTTCTGAAGTAGAACGACTAAGATAGCGTCTTTTGTGGGTGTATTTTCTGTTTTAATAGATCGAGAAACAGGAAGTTTGTTGATGGAAATAACATTTAACAATGATTATAGAAATAACTCAAATAAGCATCTGAAGATAAGCCACCGACCAGATCAACACCCACGGTGTTGATCTGAGATTGTACAGATTCATTCCTCGGAAACCGAAATACAACGAGCAGGTACCAATGCCGGGCACCTTATTTACCGTGCCAGTGCCAGGTCCTGGCACTAATTTAACAGTATGGGGTCAATGCCGAACACCATTTTCCACGAATATACTGGTGAAAGTGCTATAGATGGGAGCTATTTAGCGGCGATTTTGGTAGAATTTATCGAGCCGTGATTTAAACGTTTCGATTGTATCGCTGTTCACAACTTCCGCGGGAAGTCTGTTCCAATCTTCGACAACCCTATACGTGAAGAAATTACGCGTGATATCGAGTG
>SDVV010004119.1:0-20531 GCA_016164225.1 Gammarus roeselii
CATGCATCGTTGCCGGTCCGGTGCCCTTCTACACTGTTACGTGCATCGTTGCCGGTCCGGTGCCCTTCTACACTGTTACGTGCATCGTTGCCGGTCCGATGCCCTTCTACACTGTTACGTGCATCGTTGCCGGTCCGGTGCCCTTCTACACTGTTACGTGCATCGTTGCCGGTCCGGTGCCCTTCTACACTGTTACGTGCATCGTTGCCGGTCCGGTGCCCTTCTTCACTGTTACATGCATCGTTGCCGGTCCGGTGCCCTTCTACACTGATTCATGCATCGTTGCCGGTCCGGTGCCCTTCTACACTGTTTCATGCATCGTTGCCGGTCCGGTGCCCTTCTACACTGTTACGTGCATCGTTGCCGGTCCGGTGCCCTTCTACACTGTTACATGCATCGTTGCCGGTCCGGTGCTCTTCTACACTGTTACGTGCATCGTTGTCGGTCCGATGCCCTTCTACACTGTTACATGCACCGTTGCCGGTCCGGTGCCCTTCTACACTGTTACGTGCATCGTTGCAGGTCCGATGCCCTTCTATACTGTTACATGCAGTAAAATATGTTTCCCATTGTTTCCTTATGAAACAATAGTAGAAAACGACAGTGTGAATAATGCGTGATTGGATGCAAATTAAATTTGTTTTCAAAATGATCTTCATCTTTCACGACCCCCTCCGGCGTGCCGGAGGGAGTGAGGGTAGAAAAGGTGCCAGTCCTCCCCCCCCTCACCATTTGCAGTCATATTCTACATCAAACTCCCGTTCATTGTTGTTCACGAGCACTTACGTTTCTAGTTGATTCCACACACCCCCCCCGCCCGCCTTAATGGTATCGAGGTAACACCACTGGGAGCCGGTTACTCCCAACAGCGAAGGATATATTCTTGGTCAGACTTTTGGTGATGACGCAAGAGGGCGCTGTAGTTGTGACGTCACCGTGTCCGACTCTTCGCCAGGTTTCCTTGGTCCAAGGCGGTTCGTTCATCTCACCTGATGTAAGAGGAACTTCGCCGTCACATATTTCTGGTCTGTTTTCGTATGATCGTTATCGCTTAACCTAATTTTTGTAACTACTTTCTAATTTCAATGGGTGTGCACTTGATCGCAGAGGGCCTCAACACACTACGTAGAAACAAAAATCCCCGGGGCGTTTCACGTAGACACTTACTAAAGCCAGGGACCACAGGAGCATTCGGAGTCGGTGATATCACTCTATTACGTTCTACTAGAGCATTTGAGATGGTGCGAGATTCAAGGAAAAGTAGTTCACTGGTGAAGCGCTTGGCGCTTTATTCCTACAATGTGGGAGTATGGAAAAAATAGAAGAGATAGACGTTAATTAAGATTTTTATCTAGCTTGGCTCATAATAATTAGGAGCACACAAACTAATTCATACACACAAGCAACATGTCGTTCTTCGTGTATTTGATGCTGAATGAACGTGAAAAGTGGACCATCGCCTGGATATGGGTGAATGTTAGATTTTATCTTACGATCTTCTCATTTCGTGTGCTCCCGGAGGTCGCCTCGGCTTACGTGATAAATCGTGAATTGATCTACACAAGCTTCTGATAGTTGAGTGCTTTGCTAGTTCCGCTTGTCTCTCATTAATTTTCTGCTATGAAGTGAGGGTCACACGCCTTCACTCACTGTGACGCACGACTCGCATTGACTGCTCTGTTCGCATGCTATGAAGTGAGGGTCACCCGCCTTCACTCGCTGTGACGCACGACTCGCATTGACTGCTTTGTTCGCATGCTATGAAGTGAGGGTCACACGCCTTCACTCGCTGTGACGCACGACTCGCATTGACTGCTTTGTTCGCATGCTATGAAGTGAGGGTCACACGCCTTCACTCATTGTGACGCACGACTCGCATTGACTGCTCTGTTCGCATGCTATGAAGTGAGGGTCACACGCCTTCACTCACTGTGACGCACGACTCGCATTGACTGCTCTGTTTGCATGCTATGAAGTGAGAGTCACACGCCTTCACTCACTGTGACTCACGACTCGCATTGACTGCTCTGTTTGCATGCTATGAAGTGAGGGTCACACGCCTTCACTCACTGTGACTCACGACCCGCATTGACTGCTTTGTTTGCATGCTATGACGTGAGGGTCACACGCCTTCACTCACTGTGACTCACGACTCGCATTGACTGCTTTGTTTGCATGCTATGAAGTGAGGGTCACACGCCTTCACTCGCTGTGACTCACGACTCGCATTGACTGCTCTGTTTGCATGCTATGAAGTGAGGGCCACACGCCTTCACTCACTGTGACTCACGACTCGCATTGACTGCTTTGTTTGCATGCTATGAAGTGAGGGCCACACGCCTTCACTCGCTGTGACTCACGACTCGCATTGACTGCTTTGTTTGCATGCTATTAAGTGAGGGTCACACGCCTTCACTCACTGTGACTCACGACTCGCATTGACTGCTTTATTTGCATGCTATGAAGTGAGGGCCACACGCCTTCACTCGCTGTGACTCACGACTCGCTTTGACTGCTTTGTTTGCATGCTATGAAGTGGGGGTCACACGCTTTCACTCGCTGTGACTCACGACTCGCATTGACTGCTTTGTTTGCATGCTATGAAGTGGGGGCCACACGCATTCACTCGCTGTGACTCACGACTCGCACTGACTGCTTTGTTTGCATGCTATGAAGTGGAGGTCACACGCCTTCACTCGCATTGACTGCTTTGTTTGCATGCTATGAAGTGGGGGTCACACGCTTTCACTCGCTGTGACTCACGACTCGCATTGACTGCTTTATTTGCATGCTATGAAGGGAGGGTCACACGCCTTCACTCGCATTGACTGCTTTATTTGCATGCTATGAAGTGAGGGTCACACGCCTTCACTCACATTGACTGCTTTGTTTGCATGCTATGAAGTGAGGGTCACACGCCTTCACTCGCTGTGACTCACGACTCGCATTGACTGCTTTATTTGCATGCTATGAAGTGAGGGTCACACGCCTTCACTCGCATTGACTGCTTTGTTTGCATGCTATGAAGTGAGGGTCACACGCTTTCACTCGCTGTGAATCACGACTCGCATTGACTACTTCGTTTGCATGCTATTGTACGGTGTTCTAAATAGTTAAGAGAAACGACCAAGATGGAAGATTGACATAAATGCTGGGAATGGATGTACAAATATATTTCCCAACCCTAGGAATAACATCATGAAGTTAAAATATATAAGCGGTTTTTAAGCATGCTTGCAATGATTGTCGGCCTCTGTGAGGCTTGCGATGATTGTCTGCCTCTGTGAGGCTTGCGATGATTGTCGGCCTCTGTGAGGCTTGCGATGATTGTCTGCCTCTGTAATTCTTGCGATGATTGTCTGCCTCTGTGAGGCTTGCGATGCTTGTCTGCCTCTGTGAGGCTTGCGATGATTGTCTGCCTCTGTGAGACACGACCTTTGAGCTTCAGTCCTACTGCTCTCCTAAGTTTTATAAACATCCATTAGATAAACGAGAAATTGAAATTAACCTTTGAATTTTGGTAATATGCAATTTTGACGATAAGGGAGGCAATAAAAGGTATCACCTGGACAAAACTATTTAATTTGAAAAAATATACCCCAGCTACAGAACTCTAATATGAACCTACCAATCTCAAAGAAAGTAACAATATCATAGCAAAAGGTGGTATATCATGTTCTTATATTTGAGCGTGCTTTAACCTTTTCTTAAGTAAAACACTAAGTATCGATGAATGTCGATTTTCTACTGTATTTTTCGGTTAACTGTTCATCCCTCTGATAAGGGGAGGCGATGTTAACGGTTCATCCCTCTGATAAGGGGAGGCGATGTTAACTGTTCAACCTTCTCATAAGGGGAGGCGATGTTAACTGTTCAACCCTCTGATAAGGGGAGGCGATGTTAACTGTTCAACCCTCTGATAAGGGGAGGCGATGTTAACTGTTCAACCCTCTGCTAGGGGAAAGCGATGTAAACTATTCAACCCTCTGATAAGGGGAGGCGATGTTAATTGTTCAACCCTCTGATAAGGCGAGGCGATGTTAACTGTTCAACCCTCTGATAAGGGGAGGCGATGTTAACTGTTCAACTCTCTGATAAGGGGAGGCGATGTTAACTGTTCAACCCTCTGATAAGGGGAGGCGATGTTAACTGTTCAACCCTCTGCTAGGGGGAGGCGACGTTAACTGTTCAACCCTTCTGATAAGGGGAGGCAATGTTAACTGTTCAACCCTCTGATAAGGGGAGGCGATGTTAACTGTTCATCCCTCTGATAATGGGAGGCGATACTAACTGTTCAACCATCTGATAAGGGGAGGCGATGTTAACGGTTCAACCAACAGAAGTCAAAGCAATTCAGGAAATAAGGCATGAATGAAGCCTATTCCCCGCTGTAAATGACGAGACAAATGAAGCAGCCTCACGCCTTCGTATGTAATGGATTTTATGCTAAAGAATTCAAATTTTTCAATTGCAACAATGCAAACTGATGATATTTTAATCGATTTTGTATGTATGTACGTACAGACATGGAGCCGTTTCCCCTCAATAAGGTGGGTAGCTAAGCTAGGCTGACACAGAGGGGGGAGGCGCCCAATCTCCCGGCCACAAGACCGTCGTGTCGTTGCCGAGGCTCGAACTCGCGACATGCAGCACCAGAGGGTGGCACTGCAGTCGGATATGCTAGCCATTTGGATATGCTAGCTATTTTTTTATTGTTGTCTCTCCAGACGCTCCCATTTTGTTCAGCCTAAGTAATGTGCTAATTATCCTCATAGATGCTGATGGGATGATGGATATCCTACGGTAATTAGGACCTCTACAAGTATTGCCGTTTAGTACGTTGATACCATGTGATGTTCAATCGCCTCCTCAATTTGAACTGCCTAAAAGTGCAATAACTGCATACTTTTTCGGTAGGAATGCTATTGAGTGGCCAATGAGAGGCCAATAGTATTGTGTGGCCGACACTGTTCAGTAGACAATACCATTCAGAGGCCAATTTAGCTATCGCATACCTTGCCTACCTTGCCGCACCGCGACCTCGGAGTAAAGACGTGGCTAAACACAGCCTTTGATGTGCCTGACGGGGCATGGAAGGCAGCCACGCAATCAACTGCAAATAACTAGCAGGCGCCTTGCGTCGTCCTCCAGAGGGCACCTCGCATCGTCGTTCAGAAAGCGTCTGTCGCCGTCTTTCAGAAGGCGCCTCTCGTCGTCCTTCTGAAGGCACCTGTTGGTGTCTTTCAGAAGGCGCATCTCGTCGTCTTCTAGAAGGCGCCTCTCGTCATTTTTCAGTTGGTGCCTCTCGTCGTCCTTCAGATAGCTGCTCTCGTCTTTTATCAGAAAACGCTTCTCGTCGTCTTTCAGAAGGCGCCTCTTGTCGTCCTTCAGAAGGCGCCTGTCGTCGTCCTCCAGAAGGCACCTCTTTTATTTTATCAGAAAACGCTTCTCGTCGTCCTTCAGAAGGTGCCTCTCGTCGTCTTTCAGAAGGCGCCTCTTGTCGTCTTTCAGAAGGCACCTCTCGTCGTCCTTCAGAAGGCGCCTCTTTTCTTTTATCAGAAAGCGCTTCTCGTCGTTCTTTAGAAGGCGCCTCTCGTTGTCTTTCAGAAGGCGCCTCTCGTCGTCTTTCAGAAGACGCCTCTCGTCGTCTTTCAGAGGGCGGTTCGCGTCATCTTTCAGAAGGCGACTCTCGTCGTCTTTTAGAAGGTGCCTCTCGTCTTCTATCAGAAGGCACCTCTCGTCGTCTTTCAAAAGGCGCCTCTTGTCGTCTTTCAGAAGGCGCCTCTCGTCGTCCTTCAGAAGGCGCCTCTTTTCTTTTATCAGAAAGCGCTTCTCGTCGTCCTTCAGAAGGCACCTCTCGTTGACTTTCAGAATTCACTTCTCGTCGTCAATCAGAGGGCGCCTCTCGTCATCCATCAGATGGCTCCTCTCGTCTTTTATCAGAAAGCACTTTTCGACGTTCTTCAGAAGACGCCTCTCGTCATCTTTCAGAATGTGCCTCTCGTCATCATCGAATTTTCGCCGTGCGCCGGTAGGGGTAGGACGTGAACAGAGTCGCTCCTCTGTTTTTGTTTATTTTTTTTAGACTTCGTAGAGTTAAGTGGTTGAAAATAACATATACTGATTAGTGAACTTTATCAGAAAAATCGAGTACGAAATAATCATAATAAATTCTAATTATATCCAGTTTAAAAGCTATATTGTGATTCTTAGAGGCCTCGCAACTCCAATTGTTGGAGACAATGAGAATGGTTCAACTTGGGCACTGCAGTGACGCTGTGGAGCGAAGTGTTCAAAGTGTTCTATGAAGTCAGGGATATGCTACTCTACTACTACCGCACAACGTGCATAGTGCGTAAATGTATCCATGTACCAGATTTGTTTTTTCTTCAAGAAAACATGAACTTATCAAGATGGCATGTTTTTCTTTCAACGTGAACGCGGCTTCTTCAAGCATCGGCTGTTGAGGGTAACCTACCCTGCCTTGCCCTACTCCCTCCCTCCCTCGGATTGTATCATGTAACTTAAACACATCATTCTTGCCTCTTGCCTCTAAATTACACTACACTGAGCTCCATCGAAGTGCCGTTTTCCCACAGGGAATAAGTGAATGAACTGGAATCAAGGGCAAATCAGAACAAATTTAACATACGATGTGAAGTTCAAATCAAATCAGTCAATGTGAGCAATACTGCCATAGTTAGAACAAAATGAAGTCTTGATGCGGTCCAATCAGACTAACGGTGGTGAAACTGTGACCTAAGTGCAGCTGAACTTTTCATCAGTGCAGTGATGTGTCTTGGACGGAAGAATTTGTTAATCTCAAGGTAATTTTATGTGTATTTGCTATCGCACCCGTGCATAATTCGTCTGCCGCCGTGCTACCTCGGGCCTACTACCATGCTTGGAAGAGAGTTGCCCTTCACCCTCTCACCTACCCGCACCCACCTTCAGCCACTAACAATTAGACCCTTCATCTTCTCTCTAGGCCGAGTGCCTGCCTAAGCAGATGTTTACACCAACCGCCCCACTACGCACCAGAAAGGATAGTTGACACTAGGTGACCGCCGCAAAGTAAAAGTTCATTTGCACAATTTTATGTGTAAAACTTAAAATAATAATAATAATAATATCAGCTTATTTATTTATTATCACAAGTTTCCAATTTATTTTGTGGTCAAAACGGTTTTACCCGTTACCAATTCATTTCGTACTATCATTATACCTAAAAATGAATTATCCCTCTATCAAAAAATACTGATGTGACTTTGGATTGCAAGATATGCATATTATGACTTAGTGCATGGGGAGTCAGTGAATTCGCCATACTGCTATTTCATGTGTTGGTGTCACATCACCACAACGCAATCACACTTGCCTCTCCGTCCCCACCCCCTTTCTCCTGGCCCAGCCCCTTTAAACCACTTAGCTGAGCTCCATTGAAGTACTGTGTTTCCACATGGAATAAATGTCTTTACTCCTATTCCATTAAAATAAAAAAGTAACAACAGGTTATGCAAAATTATTTGTCTAAGTGACTTTGGAGTCAATCATAATCAATTGAAAACTTTTGTGACTAGAAAACTAGGAGCAACTACATAAGCTATTCACTCTCTAAGGGTGTCCTCACCCGTCACCCCTCCCCCGCGCCCCTACAACCGTTGTTTGAGCCGATCGTCCCCTACACCTCTGCACCCCGCCACGCCTTTTAGTGGGTGGTGATACGGACCCTCTTCAGCCCGCTGGAGAAACAATCTCCGCACCCGCCTGCCTGTTAGTGGGTGGCGATAACGGACCCTCTTCACTTGCTGGAGAGACAATCTCCGCACCCGCCTGCCTGTTAGTGCGTGGCGATAACGGACCCTCTTCACTCGCTGGAGAGACAATCTCCGCACCCGCCTGCCTGTTAGTGGGTGGCGATAACGGACCCTCTTCACTCGCTGGAGAGACAATCTCCGCACCCGCCTGCCTGTTAGTGCGTGGCGATAACGAACCCTCTTCACCCGCTGGAGACTATCTCCGCACCCGCCTGCCTGTTAGTGGGTGGCGATAACGAACCCTCTTCACTCGCTGGAAGGTTATAACTAATTGTTATAACCTAAAACTGAATTCCTTGGTGCGATTTCCTCCTCACAATATAATATCTTGTACTCGCATCTTCTGATCAAGTTTCTATCAAACAGCTTTGTATTTGCTTAGTCAGCATTTATTAAAATTACTAGCCTATTATTTTGTCTCTATTCCTATATAAATTTATTGTATTTTTTATAACGAAGAGCTTGTAAGCTTGACATACAATTGAAAACAAATTGGAATAGTGGGGTAAGTAGTTTGAAAAAATATTTAAATGTGTTGGCGATGAATGAGCACCTTCTCGCACATGTAATCTTGCTGTAACTGCTACAAAATGAACGGTCCGAGGTTTTCTGAAATTCGGCTGATTCCTCGCATCGTGAAGATGCTAATGACCAACCCTGCACTCGTCAACGTTCACTAACAGAAATTACGTCGGTATGAATATTTGCATTAGGGGTCTCAACCTTTGCTGCCGACCGTACCTTCTAGCATTGGTAAGCCAAAATCTGCCAAAAAAAAATCTGGATTTGTTGTTCATATGCAAAGAATTTGTCAGAATTGTCTTGGTAGAGAGGTTCTCAAAATTTTGTTTATTTTACAAAAAAAATTGTCAGAATCGTCTCTGCGAGTAGTTTTTTTTTTGTCGCGATTTTTAGCTAATTATTTGTCATTCTTTCTGTCTGAATTTGTCATTCGTTTAATTGAAAATTGTGTTAATGTTTTTTTTACTATCTCGTATAAGCTCATAGTAACATTTTCTTGAGCAAGAGCATATCGTTTCTTCCTAGGTCACATTAACTAGCACACATAACTGGCTTGTGTGAATCTATGTTAGACACGTCTGAGTAAATTACTTCTTTAACTTTTTAACCTTCATTTCGTTTTCGACTCAGGATTATTTTGTGTTACATTTACATAGGTTTAAGATAATTTACTCCTTTCAATTTTTTCCTGACAACCAAGGTAGCCCATCTCTTTTCCTATCACTTCAAGATTAATTGTGAAAATTATCTACACTTCAGCAGTCGTTTTGGGCCATACCTTATCTGAAACATCGAAGTTGTGCGGCTCCGACAAATTTTTACACAAGTGCGCGCCTCTCACAATTCCGTGGTCATAAGTAGCTGATGCTGCTCTCTACGCCCGCCCTCTTTTCCACTGCCTCTCCTCCCATGTTGAGTTTAGGACTCTAACCGGTTCTTCGATTAAATTGCACCGCAGTATAAGCCTTTCGGCCTAATGGACTGCAACTTCGCCATCAAGTACTCCATACATTAACAGAGATTATATTTATATTATATTGCTTCTGCCTATGTCTCATCAGCCTGCGCAAATGGGAGGCTCTGAGGAACATATGGTAACGCGAACGACAACTCAAAAATTTCCAGCTAAGATAAAAGACTATGAGAGCATTTCTTTCCGAATTTTTAAGTTTATGCTATGACAAGTCTTTTTTTGGCCAGTCAACATTTATTACAATTTTTAGCAAAAATATTAGTCCCTCTTGTCTGAATTATTTCTAATTGTTAACAAAATTTTGATAATTTAAAAAAATTGTTATAACCAAAAACTCAATTCCTTGGTGCGATTTCCTCCTACCGATAGAATAATATCTTGTACCTGCATCTTCCGATTGAGTTTATATCAAACATCTTTGCATTGGCTTGGCCAGCATTTATTAAAATTATTATGTCGCCCCACAGCCACACTGCCAACACAAGCAAATCCTGCTGCATGTGTTATAGTGGAACATGCGAGAAATGCGCATGTGCCAAGAATAACAGAGACTGCATATCATGCAAAAGCCCAAAATGCACCAGAACTAGCAAACCTATAAACAGAGCTGCCGCATTGCCCACACACTCCGGTGGCCAGCGCATGTGTACAAAACGCGATAAGGAGAAGCCTACCCTCTCCCACAGGGTTGCTCTTGCGGTGACAGATACTGACCCAACGCTACTGAGCTCTCCATCTTCCACCCCTTGTACCTTCGAAGCTGAGTCCATAACTCAAATTTATTCCTCCGATACAGAGCCTTTAATCGTCACCTCAACAGAATAATCCGCAACAGCAAAGCAGGCTCACTGTGAAGCATCAGGCACCAGCACCGGGTCAACAGATAATACCAAGACCCCTAAGACAATACTCAGTGGTGATATCCTCATGAAAAATGTGCTAACGTCCGACCTTTCAGATTGATGCACTTTTGAAAAGTTAATATTAACGACCATGGTGCTCTGTCTAAAATCATTGAAAGCGCAAATCCATTAAAAAATTACATTATTGTGCCCACGGACTACGTCGAAATTGGAGTAGTAGTCAACATAACCACGGCAATTTTAACGAAAAAACAAAATGCTAAGATGTACATAGCAGAACCCCTCAATCTGAAAACAATGGAACAGAGGCGCCGTTTCATGAGTCTTTGCCACGCTGTGAGGCTCAAAGTTATCCCAACAGACAAACTAAGAGACGAATTCACTGGTGCCCCCGACGAACGATTGTTTCATCCAGAGAATGCTAATCTAAAACAATGGTAGAATTATCAAAATTTTCAACACGATAGCACGTTACGTTCCTCAGAGGGTTAATGTATTGCCATCCTGTACTATAACAATGTTAGACGCAAACAATCATTACTCTGGTCTCCTCCCTTCCTCTACTTCCCTCCATCATATAGCCATCGTCTCGTATCATCACCCCATCACACGTCAGCAAAGGACATCTACTCGCAGACAACTCACATCCTAGCTTTCTCTTGTCAACCCCAAACTAAAATTGAAACTAAAAATTACCAATAAGTGACTCCTTATCATCCCAACACAATAAGCTCCTATACAACGTATTTTCAACACGGTCGCAGCAATAGCGTCCCCTCAGCGCTTCGTCATTTCTTCTCCTACCCTCCTCCTCCACTCTACACTACTCACACAAATTCGTTTAACTATGCTTGCAGCACAGCCCCAACCTCCCCTTTTGCTACCATTCCCTTACCTCAGCCCAAACTTCGACTTTACCTATTCCGCTAATCCCTTTCATATATTACCCTCCTCCACCAATTCTTTCCTCGAGCTCTCACTTTTGTTACCTCTCCCTACCCTCAACCCAAATTCCAACATTACCTATCCCGTCAACCCCTCCCATATATTACCCCCCTCCATCTGTACTTTCTTCTAGCTCCCACCTTCGCTGCCATTCTCTAATCTCAGCCCAAATTCCAACCCTACCTATCCCGCTGATCCTTTCCATATATTACCCCCGTCCACCCATTCCTTCCTCTAGCACAGTTCAGCTATCCTCAGCCATGCCTTTCTTCAATCGCCGATCTGAATTTCTTTCCCTTGGTCCAGTTCGGTCTCCCCCGCTCCCACCTACCCTCAACAACAAATAACACAACCGAAAGTAAGGATATTCCAAACATACAAACAATGCCACTCGAGAATTAGCAACTAGATTCCTAGATAATGTCAGTAAGAGTGTTACTAAAGCGCATATTAAAAATCGAAATAAGGGTGGTGTTGCTGACACAAGAAACAATAAAACGGATGAAAGAATATCAAAGCAGGTGATGGAAAACTTGCAACAATTCCCCAGGAACACCAACATCGACACCATTCTCAATGACTTAAGATTAAAAAGACAATCAACACTAGCAGACGGACATTGTATGATTCACGCGGTGAAAGGATCTTTAGTAAAACAAACAGGACTTAACGATGAAAACCTCTGAGAGGTGATAAAAAACAAAGCAATGGAGGAATCCTTCAACTACATAGAAGATTACGAAGCCTTCACTGAGTATAAAAAAGATGATAGGTTCCTCTCAGAGATAGTAAAGTATTTTGAAAACGAAGTGTACAATAGCAGTTTTGGAAATCAAGTCCCCACAATTCTAAGCAACGCACTCAAAATACAAATCACAATCTTGGATGAATCAAACCCGGACATTGTAACAAAAACTGTAATTAATCCGAACAACCTTAAGAGTGATGAAGCTGCTCAATACTCAATATTTGTAGCCAAGAAAGTGGACCACTATAGTAGTCTTGCTCCAACCCACCATCTCTACATTTCGAACAACAAAATATTGCAACGAAGCGAAACAAGCATGTGGAAACAAATGTGCAGTGTTCCAATAGATATTCTCCTATGCAATACGACAATGATAAATCCATATTTGATGAAGAAATGCCTCTGCAATCATCCCAAAGTGACACCAACTGTCCTGCTAGTAAAAACAAATGACTAGAGGCGCCAACTGTTTAAGCTGGGAGCAGCGACCACCCCTCAGCAACCATATCTGCAAATACCCATCAGAAGCTAAATAATATCGTCATTAAACATATAAACGTTAGAAGCTTAGGAACAAAGATGGATAACATCCAAATGATGATGAAGGAGGACTCAATTGACATTCTATGTCTGACTGAAACCTGGCTGGAATCTGACATTAACACTACCTTCATCGAGATTGACGGCTTCAATGTTTATAGAAAAGATAAAGGAAGGAAAGGAGGTGGAACTGTGATTTATGTGCGAGCAGAATATACCTCTTCTCAAGTAATGCTTAACGACAGCAATGAAGTTTGATGACCTTTGGGTGAACATCCAGTTGCGAGAAAACAGATCGTTTGTTGTTGGTTCTCTTTACAGACCACCCAAAGCAAGTGTACAGTCTTTTCAATACATTGAAGAAAGATTTTGAGAAGCTATCCGCTTGGGAAAAACGCTGTACATTTTGGGAGATTTCAATGACGATCAATTGAAATTGAAATCCAATAATATGAAGCCAATTTTAGACAGACTCAAGCTGCATCAGCTCATAAAAAGTGCAACAAGAATTACTTCCGAATCCCAAACTGTATTGGATCTGTTCATAAGTAACAATCCGTCTTCCATTATTACCACAGACGTGGAGCCCAATTCTTTCTCTGAGCACCAGAAAATAAACTGCACTATTAACATCAAAAAAGAGAAGTAACAAGTATTCAAAATAACCTGTCGTACAAAAAGAAATTACACCGCGGATAATTTCAGAGAACAACTAGTGGCAAACTTCGAGATGATAAAATCGATACATTGCACAGATAACGTCACAGAGCATGAACAATTACTCATAGACTATCTTCTCACATGTCGGAACACTGTGGCGCCAACGGAAACTAAAACAATGAAAAGTATGCCGGTTAAATGGATTACAGAAAAACTGCCAAATGAAATTGCACTTAAAAAATATCTCAAACGCAGAGCAAAACAAAGCATCACTTGGTTAGAATTATTTCGAATTCAAAATAGAAGAGTCAAACAAGAAGTCAGGAGAGCAAAAATTAAATACCATCATGAGGAACTGGAACAGTGCAAAAACAATCAAAAAGAAACATGGAATGTACTAAAAAGAATTGTTCCATTCAAAAAAAAAGATCACCTCGCCCACTTATCCGAATACTCAAACAATTTCAGAGAAGTTTAACAACAATTTCGCTGGAGTTGGGAAACAGGTTTTTAAAGAGGTAACCCAGGAAGCATATAAAAAATTACAGAGCGACGCAACAGAAACATGGAGTCCAAAAGCTTCCGATGGAGACAGCGACCAAGAAGAAACGTCAAATGGAAATCAAAGCAAGTATCGCAACACGAAGTAAAACGGGCTGTTTGCCTTGAGGAAAACAAATTCGACAGGAATAGATGGTTTATCCCTACAATATCTGAAAGACAGCCTTATAGTTACCTTGCCTTATATCTGCACAGTTATTAACACCTCCATCGCAAGTGAAACTTTTCAAGAGATCTGGAAGCATGCAATCATAAAAGCAATTCATAAATCTGGGGACAAGAATGAACCATCCAATTTTAGACCGATCAGTCTTCTGCCTGTCTTATCCAAGATTTTAGAAAAGGTAATATCTATCCAATTGATTGATTACCTTGAATCAAACAAGCTGTTCAATGACTGCCAGTATGCGTATCGTCGAAAATTGTCAACAGAAGACGCACTTATGAGCATCACTGAAGATCTGTACAAAAACTTTCATGAGGGGTAATTATCTCTGGAGGTATTGCTAGATTTACCGAAAGCATTCGACAGTGTAAGCCATACAATTCTTTGTGGCAAGCTCCGCAACATCGTAATTGACCCTACTTGGTTCGAAAGTTATCTGGTGAATCGGCAACAATCAGCTAAACTCGATAACGCAACTATGTCAAATTCGGCCACAGTTGCCTTTGGGATCCCTCAAGGTTCGATACTTGGCCCTTTCTTGTTCCTGGTTTTTGTAAATGACATCGACATTTAATTACCAAAAAATCAAGCAAAGATGGTAATGTTTGCCGATGATGTTCAAATATTGCTTTCCCGAAAGCCGTCATATATGAATGCACTGAAAGACGACGCTGAGACAGCCGTAACTAATTTGAAATCTTGGTATGATAAAAATGTACTCAAGCTCAACTCTGAAAAAACAAAATGCATCTTGATCGGCTCGAACTCGAAAAGGAAAGCAGTTCCAATGAAATTCTCTATCAAGATAGGCCAATCTGACATTCCTCTTGAGGATAAAGTTATAAGTCTGAGAGTATGGTTTGATCCAGATCTTTCCTTTAAACACCATGTAACTACTCTCTGTTCCAAGCTGAATGGAACACTTTTGTTCCTTAACTCCGCAAAAAAAAAATTTGAATTTCAAATTAAGATAACTGATTGTTCACGTTTTTAGTATTTTTTCACATTAACTACTGTCTTTCAATTTGGGGGAAATGCACCAAAACCCAAAGAGAGAAAGTACAACGTTGTATAAACTTTGCAGCAAGAATAACGTGCGATGGTAACCACATAAAACGAGACCACGTGAGTCCTCTCCTCGAAAAATTACAGTGACTGAATATCGACAACAAACTGTCACTCCATGAGTCGATCAGAATTCATAAAGATCTTCTAGAAAAACATTCACCCGGCAGCCAAAGGCACATATATTCTCGAGGTGAAAAGAACAATCGATTCACAAGAAATAATGATACTCTGCACGTTGAACACAGGAAAACAGAAACTGCCTGTCGAGCTTTTTCGATTACTGGACCGAAATCCTGGAACAACCTCCCAACAAGCCTCAAAATCTTGAATCCAACATCTCCTTCAAGAATAGGCTTAACGAACATCTGTTGACCGATCAATTCAAAATGGTAACTTTGCCAACAAACATAAGCTAAATGCATTATACAAATAACAAGAAAATGCATTCTGTTCATGACCACTAACATAACTCTCAACATTGAGACATCGTCTAATCGTTTTTACTCAGACGGTACATATCTTTTCTATATTGTTACCGATCACAATTGTCTTTGCCAATAACCATAAGTGTTAACTAACGTTTTGTCTATTTCTATGTTTTAAATATTCCAGTCGTTTTAGTATGATTAAAATACGAACTCAGTTTTTTCGAGGAACGATAGGCAGCTTCTAACTTGACAAAGGTTTACTCGATTTTAATATAATTAATTGAATTATTTCTAACAATTACCGTACCATTTTTGATGATACAATCATTGCCTTATAAGCTAACATTTTGCTTTGTTTTCTATAACAGAAGTATATTCATCCAACTTGTGTACGCTAGCATTGTATTATTTCTGATTGTCAATCATTTAATCATTTCCTAGTGGTCTTGAAGTATGTATATTGTTGTTTGGTATGTATTTTGGGTTTACATTTTTTTTTGTGTATAACTTATGTCGCCTATTCACCCCTTCATTATTAATACAATGGTTTAGACCCATCTTTACAATATGTTAGTGCTTTTCGATTTCCCAACCCTATTTTGTATTCATATTTTCTGTATAATTCATATTATCCATCCACATCTTTGTCATCGTACAATAATGTAGACTACTAATTACAATATGTTAGCACATTTTGATGTCCCAACCCCATGTTCTCGGGACTCTAACCACATGCAGGCGTGATTTTGCTACCACATGTACTTGTTATTTTCCACACCCATGTATTTCGTTATTTATCAGCCCTCAAGTATTTCTTATTTCTCAACCCCGCGTGTCACTGATTTTCCCAACGTTATGTTGTCGGAATTATTTTGTCAAAATAGACATTTTCTGTATGTGCCCAGATGAAACTATTGTAAATAATATTTCGCTCCATGTAATCCAGACCGGCAGCCCCTAGAGATGAGCAGTGACAAATTCAAATTGAACTTTCGAGGAACGATAGGTTGCTTCCAGCTTACAGAGGCCAACTCGACGAGAATATATTTTATTGAATCATATCTACCATTTACCGTATCATTTTTGATGATACAATCGTTGTCACATAAGCGTATATTGTGCTTCATCTTCTATAACAGAAGTATATTAATTCGGTTTCTGTACTCCAGTATCGAATCATTCTGATTGTCAATCATTTAATCATTTCCTAGCGGTCATGAAGTTTATACATTTCAGTGCTATGTATATATTCTATGGGTAACTTATGTAGTCTATTCACGACTTCATTATTCATACAATGTTTTATACCCATCTTTACAATATGTTAGCCCATTTCGTCATGAAATATGTATATCCAGTGCTATGTATATATTTTATGTACAATTTATGTCACCTATTCAACCCTTTAGTATCCATATCTTACCCCATCTTCACAATATGTTAGTGCATTTCGATTTCCCAACCCCATGTTCTCGGGATTTCTTAGCCCCACGTGTTGGCGGTTTTCCAAATCTTATGTATTTCGTAATTTTCCCAACCCCATGTATTTTTTGATCGCCCCACCCCATGTATTTCGTGCCAGGCATTCCTGATTCTTACCTCAAACAAGATGTTGGCTGTCGATCATTGATAATAATATTATAATTTATAATCTGTCGCATGAAATCAGAACCAGCGGCGAATTTCAAATTGAATTTTCGTTTACGTTAATTCAAATAGTGTTAACGGCAATAAAGTTTCATGTGTATTATTTTAAACATTGAAAACCCATTGCCAGATGATTGAAATAAAGGATTAAATAATAATTTAATAATTATACTAATTGTCATCCATATATGTAGGTATGTGTGTGCACATATGAATGTGTATTATACTGATTGTCATCCATACATGTAGTTACGTGTTTGCACATATGAATGTGTATTATACTGATTGTTCATCCATATATGTAGGTAGGTATGAGCACATAGGAATGTGTATTATACTAATTGTCATCCATGTATGTAGGTAAGTGTGTGCACATATGATTGTGTATTATACTGATTGTCATCCATATATGTAGGCAGGTGTGTGCACATATGAAAGTGTATTACTCTGATTGTCATCCATATATGTCGGTAAGTGTGTGCACATATGATTGTGCATTATACTGATTGTCATCCATATATGTAGACAGGTGTGTGCACATATGGATGTGTATTACACTGATTGTCATCCTATATGTAGGCTGGTGTGTGCACATTTTTAATGTGTATTTGTATGTGTACATGTATAATGGTATATTGTGAAATCCATTTCAGTTCCATGAAGGCGACCCAGCAGCACACTTGAAATGAGCTGCGATGTATTCATTTGGATTTATCAATCCCATGCTCATGTGTTTTTTATAAGATTTTTAATAACATATATTGTAAATCAAGTTTTGAAACATGAAGTAGCTAGAAACCGGCCGCCGACAGGAGATGTGCTGTCACAAATTCACTCTATCTCTCGTTTCGCTAATTCAAATAGCGCATATGAAAACTAAAATTGATGTATTATACCTAAGTATTGAAAAACCATTTCTAGACGATGGAAATTAATGATCTAATAATAATAATAATAATCTTCAGAAGGCGCCTCTCGTCCTCTTTCAGAAGGCGCTTCTCGTCGTCTATCAGAAGGAGCCTCTTGTCGTCCATCAGCTGGCTCCTCTCGTCTTTTATCAGGAAGCGCTTTTCGACGACCTTCAGGAAGCGCCTCTCGTCGTCTTTCAGAAGGCGCCTCTCGTCGTCTTTCAGAAGGCACCTCTTGTCGTCCTTCAGAAGGCCCCTCTCGTCGTCTTTCAGAAGGTGCCTCTCGTCGTCTTTCAGAAGGCGCCTCTCGCGTCTTTCAGCACGCGCCTCTCGTCGAATTTCAGAAGGCGTCTCTCAGGAGGCGCCTCTCTTCGTCTTTCAGAAGGCGTCTCTCAGCAGGCGCCTCTCGTCGTCTTTCAGAAGGCGTCTCTCAGAAGGCGCCTCTCTTCGTCTTTCAGAAGGCGTCTCTCAGCAGGCGCTTCTCGTCGTCTTTCAGAAGGCGTCTCTCAGAAGGCGCCACTCGTCGTCTTTAGACGGTATCTTTATTGATTTATATTAAACTCACGAATCACACAATTTATTATTTATGAAAAAAAAACGTTATTTTCTTACGTGCAATCCCGCCTCAGTGACGGTCATTAGAGGGCACTGCAGGTCAACAGCGGGCACTGCAGGTCAACAGCGGGCACTGCAGGTCAACAGCGGGCACTGCAGGTCAACAGAGGGCACTGTAGGTCAACAGAGAGCACTGTAGGTCAACAGAGAGCACTGCAGGTCAACAGAGGGCACTGTAGGTCAACAGAGAGCACTGCAGGTCAACAGCGGGCACTGCAGGTCAACAGCGGGCACTGCAGGTCAACAGAGGGCACTGTAGGTCAACAGAGAGCACTGTAGGTCAACAGAGAGCACTGCAGGTCAACAGAGGGCACTGTAGGTCAACAGAGAGCACTGCAGGTCAACAGCGGGCACTGCAGGTCAACAGCGGGCACTGCAGGTCAACAGAGGGCACTGTAGGTCAACAGAGAGCACTGTAGGTCAACAGAGAGCACTGCAGGTCAACAGAGGGCACTGTAGGTCAACAGAGAGCACTGCAGGTCAACAGCGGGCACTGCAGGTCAACAGCGGGCACTGCAGGTCAACAGAGGGCACTGTAGGTCAACAGAGAGCACTGTAGGTCAACAGATGGCACTGTAGGTCTACAGAGAGCACTGTAGGTCAACAGAGGGCACCGCAGGTCAACAGAGAGCATTGCAAGTCAACAGAGGGTACTGTTGCACACAGCTGTGTGTGTAGCGTAGTCGTACTGCTGCTCACACACGTACACCCCCCCCCACACACACACACACATCAACCCACACTCACACACACGTGTCAATTCATAGCTCTTTTGATCCAAAACAGATCTTATAATTTCGAAAATTGAAAGAGAATTCAATGTTGCATTCCTGTAGCTGTCTAGGCTAACCTGTAGCCGTCTAGACTACACCTGTAGCTGTCTAGACTACACCTGTAGCTGTCTAGGCTTTACCTGTAGCTGTCTAGACTACACCTGTAGCTGTCTAGACTACACCTGTAGCTGTCTAGACTACACCTGTAGCTGTCTAGGCTACACCTGTAGCTGTCTAGGCTCTACCTGTAGCTGTCTAGACTACACCTGTAGCTGTCTAGACTACACCTGTAGCTGTCTAGACTACACCTGTAGCTGTCTAGACTACACCTGTAGCCGTCTAGACTACACCTGTAGCTGTCAAGACTACACCTGTAGCTGTCTAGACTACACCTGTAGCTGTCTAGACTTCACCTGTCGCTCTCTAGACCACACCTGTAGCTGTCTAGACTACACATGTAACTGTCTAGACTACACCTGTAGCTGTCTTGACTACACCTGTTGCTGTCTAGACTACACTTGTAGCTGTCTAGACTACACCTGTAGCTGTCTAGACTACACCTGTAGCTGTCTAGACTACGCCTGTAGCTGTCAAGATTACACCTGTAGCTGTCTAGACTACATCTGTAGCTGTCTTGACTACACCTGTAGCTGTCTAGACTACACTTGTAGCTGTCAAGACTACACCTGTAGCTGTCTAGACTACACCTGTAGCTGTCTAGACTACACCTGTAGCCGTCTAGACTACACCTGTAGCTGTCAAGACTACACCTGTAGCTGTCTAGACTACATTGCAATTATTCTCCTTTCTTCTAATGAATTGCATCAATTAATTATTGACACAAGCCGCAAATCATCATCACTACTTTCATCTATGATAACGTGCACCCGAACTATCCATCCTCTATAGTGTAGTTTAGAAACTGGACTACAAACATGTCTTCTCACCATGCGTACTAATTGCACACTTGCCACGGACACTTCAGACAAGAAAAAAAAGACTAAAAATTAAATTAAATTTTAAGAAGAGCCGTGAGACAGCAAAGGTACTTCATAGCAGATTTGGCGTCATTGCTCAAGAAGAGCAGTGAGACAGCATAGGTACTTCGTAGCAGATTTGGCGTCATTGCTCAAGAAGAGCAGTGAGACAGCATAAGTACTTCATAGCAGATTTGGCGTTATTGCTCAAGAAGAGCAGTCAGACAGCATAGGTACTTCATAGCAGATTTGGCGTCATTGCTCAAGAAGAGCAGTGAGACAGCATAGGTACTTCATAGCAGATTTGGCGTCATTGCTCA
>SDVV010004120.1:0-20531 GCA_016164225.1 Gammarus roeselii
ACGTCGACCAGTCGCCACAGAGTATTCCTTACACTTTTGCCATCGAACTCCATCTTAACCTGTAAATAAATAAAAATCGTACGAATTAAAGTTTTCATCTGCTAAAATACTCTTCAAATCTAAGCAAGGTAGTGTCGGGCAACCCGAAATGAAGTTGAAAGAAATCGATCGAGCTTGTCGAATTGACTTCACTGTAACTTTACGAAGCTATCATAGAAATAAGTTCAGATTGCGTCCCGACCAAACTCACTTCAAGAGATCCTGTGAAGCGGGCGTTGTAGTAGAACTTGAGACAGTTACCAAAGCTGCTGCTGGGAGGATACTCTTTAGACACCAACTGGGCCACGCCCCCCTCTGGTGGTACCTGCGTCCCCGCAAGCACGAGGAAGTGGCCTGTGCGGGACAGAGCCAACGGTAAAATTATATCAGTGACCGGGGTTACTAGCGAGATAGTGTCGATGTCCTTAGAGCCCCGAACCTGGGTTGTTTTATTGTTGTTGCTTAGCCCCGGTTTCCACCTGCGTTAGTAGAAACCGCGCCCAGCAAACCGCCCAAAAACCTCGATACCCACCGACACGCGCATGTTGAGACGAAGTAGGTGGGAGACGAGAAATGGGTGGCCGGCTTAGTTGTGGGATGGAGTGTTTTTGTTGCTATCGGAATTAACTTTGTGAGCTGTGGGTCAGTTAATAAATGGCCACCCGTGCGGTATAATTTTAATTATGGATACCAGAACATTGAAACTTTCAGCGTGTTCATGTCCCTCAGCCACACTGCAACGCAACAACCAGACGCGTGGAGGGATAACCAAGCCTGGGTCAGAGGTGAAAATGCAGAAGAAATAACTGTCTTGTCAAACAGTGTCATGACCCATGGGTTCGTAACATCAAGGAAATATTTAGGTCATTTAGTAACTATTGGTTGATTAATTGCAGCACAAGTGAGTGTCTCCAGTTATCAGACCCCTGTGCGCCGCTCAAAACTTCGTCACCGACTCACAATCAGACCCCAGTGCACGGCTCAAAACTTCGTCACCGACCCACAATCAGAACCCAGTGCGCGGCTCAAAACTTCGTCACCGACTCACAATCAGACCTCAGTGCGCCGCTCAAAACTTCGTCACCGACTCACACTGAGACCCCAGAGAGCCGTTCAAAACTTCGTCACCGACTCACAATCACCTTCCTGATATCAAAGGGCGATGAGGTAACCTCACCAGCGTTCAGTGCGGCTCTCAGGGCTATGAGATAAAAGAACAGGAGCGAGCGCCCCTTCGTCACCGACTCACAATCACCTTCCTGATATCAAAGGGCGATGAGGTAACCTCACCAGCGTTCAGTGCGGCTCTCAGGGCTATGAGATAAAAGAACAGGAGCGAGCGCCCCTTCGATCACCGAATGTATGGAGAGTGAGTTAACGATTTTGAGGCGATGCCAAAATAGCTTCACCCTGCATTACCCCTCATTGGTCTTTCATTACGCAAGTGAATGAATTTCAGTCGTCATAAATATATTCAAATGGGTTTACTTCAAATTGGTAGCTAAGAGGAAAACTGGGATTGATTTGAGGTATTAAATTTTATGAACTCATCTTCCATGCTGCATTATTAGATGATTCAAGCTATTTCTTTCACCAACAGTAGAAGGAGAAACTTTGATGAGAGTCAGGTTACACTCGCAAGCTCGACCGTTTTAAATATGATGTGATGTTACAAGATGTTTTAGCAGCCTTCATTCTCCTCTTTTTAATTAGATTGCGTTTTCAAAAAAATACTTCATTTTGCAGAGAAACTACATCAGAACACAATCCAATTTCAGTACATTTATTGCAGTCGATCAATGAAACTTGCACCGGTAATCAGTGACAAACATAAATGTTTCTGCATCACGACGCAAATCTTGCCTGAATTACACATCGTTTCTGGTGAAACAAGTCATCAGTCTCATCAATCTTCCCTGCAGCATGCAAAGCTTGAAAGCCCAGCAGATCTAATCACTTTTGATTTACAAAGACACTCACCCAGCTAACAGCAAATTCTGGTTAAGCCGAACTACATTCTTATTACCTGACGAGTCACCAACAGAATGATAGGTGTTCGTCCCTCTTATTACCTGACGAGTCGCCAACAGGATGATAAGTGATCTTCTCTGTGATTACCTGACGAGTCGCCAACATAATGATAGGTGATCTTCCCTCTAATTACCTGACGAGTCACCAACAGGATGATAGGTGATCTTCCTTCTTATTACCTGACGAGTCACCAACAGGATGATAGGTGATCTTCCTTCTTATTACCTGACGAGTCGTCAATAGAATGATAGGTGATCTTCCCTCTAATACCCTGACGAGTCACCAACAGGATGATAGGTGATCTTCCCTCTGATTACCTGACGATTCGCCAACAGAATGATCAGTTGGAGGACCAAGCAATACTGAGCCGTCATCGGGGCTATCGATCAGCCACGCCACCTCCACTGGCTCATCGCGTTCTTCTCCGAAAGAAGACTCATGCGGGGCCTTGGCTTGTTCTTTGGTTGCGGAGACCTTGTTCTTCCACGAGCAGAAGCCATGCTCAAAGTCACAGAAGTTTGTTCTGCTGCAGACGCCTTTAGTGAAGTAAATGTCGTCGATCGCCATCTTTGTGTCATGATCGGCTGCAGTGGAGTCCGTCGCTTGGAAAGTTACCTTCAAGAACCATTAAAGCAAGACTGATCAAAATTGAACATTTTCAATAAAATATTTTCAACCAATAGATCAGGTTCACCCCAATGGTTTACCTTTCGAGGTGCAAAAAAATATATATTTCGTAATAAAAGTAGATTTTTCGTGAACTCTCGTCGGGTCCGAAAGGAAGCGAAAAAAATACAAGCTCTCCACAAACATTGTCAATTAGCATTATTTTTTTTTTCTAACATACCAATGATAATACCAGATTTTAACGCACAACTTGGACTAGTATGGATGTAAAGAGAAATGTAATAGAAAAATTGAGACTACTTCTGAGTCTGTTAGCGTTGCTGCAGCATCCGTCTTAGTATACATAGGCGATCAAAGGTTGCTTTAGAAGCAATATGCTGATCATGGGTTTTTTCTCCAAAGGGGGGATTGCTTAGGTGCACAACGTATCACGCGTCGACTTGAACACTACTTGAAGACTACTTGAACACTACTTCAAGACTAACATCGTTGAACGAAGAATAATTTTATGAGCAGTACTCTGTTCATTTAAATCGCATGAAATGCGGTTCAAGGACTCGTCATTTCAGGAACTCTGCCTGCTGCACATTTAATTAAACAGCTCAAAGAAACATCCCTATTATGAATGAGTCGAGAATTCGTTTCATGACACTGAAATTATATTCCCTTTTTGTAAATACTCATCAAAAGGTTGCTCCAAGGTATTTTCGCGTGTATTCGTTGTGCATCGCATCATCGAAGCTGTCAATAAAAATAAAGTATCGTATCATAATAGAAAATCAGACAATACGGTACAATTTTTGAATTAGAACGGAGATGGTGAGGAATTTAGAAGACAGAGTTGTTTCACGTGTTCAGAGGTGCTTCGGAAAAATTATGAGGAATGATGATAGGAGATCGATGAAAAGAGTGATGAAAGCGGAGCTGACTGGACAAAGGCCTAGAAATAGATCGAAGTTTGGGTGGATGAATGGCGTGAAGCGGGCGTTAGGGAGGAGAAATATCATTGAGGGGGTAGCGAGAGAGCGTGCATTGGATAGGCGTGAGTTCTGACACGGCCCTGATGCGATTTTTTGCCATTAACATGTCGTTGAGACGCGAGATAGACGAGGGTGGGAGAGGGCCCAGTAATTATGATCCAGCAGGGCAGACCAGCGAAAGCTGTCGGGCCCTTCTGCTGACACTAATCTCGGGCCTAACTTCTGACTCGAAGTGTGTGCTGCGGGGTCCTGGTCGGACCCTTTAGCGCTAAAAAGCAATGTTTGATGAGTGAGTGAGTGAGTGAGATAAGTGTGCGGCGCGCCTTGACATCGACCACCCCTCTTGATGGGGGTTCGATTTCTCATCTGCATCTGTACATACCAATCATAAGATAAGGTTTACAAATTGCACTGCATTGGAAAAGTGTAAAACTCGAAGAATTGGTAGACCATCAGGGGCATTAAGCAATATGAATCACTACCAGTTTATCAATTTTCCCCACTTTATCGTCGTTTACCATCAACAAAGTGGCGTCTGATTACCTGAAGGCTGCAGACGTCAGGCAGTGTGGCCTCGTCATAGGTCCACTCTAACCCTTGGTTGACCCGCTTAGTGAAGATTATCTGCTGCCCCGCCTCCTTCTCCCTGGTATGGGTGAGTGAACACGACCCGGTAAGAGAGGCCTGGTCGGACGCCGTCACGAACACGTAGTAGAAGTGCATGCAGCTGAGGGCGGAGAGAAAACACACAGTGTTACAAGCAGTGCTGATCAACATGAAACAGGGCGGAGTGTTGGTCAACATGAAAGATCTTGATACAGTTTCAGAAGATTTTAGGTAAGCAGGGAGACACGTTCAAAAAAAAAAGATTAAATTAGCCACCTAGCATAGGAAAAATTGTAGTGACTATAATTTTCATTTTAATGATCATGAACAGTCAAATACAAGAGGATACTCCCATGCAAGAAAATATAATTAGTAGATTCTAGTGAATCGTTTCAATCACGACATCAGCAATAATTGTAGAAAAAAATTATACAGGGTATATTTTGTTTACTTACCACAAGATAATCCTTTATGGGTGGTATTATTAACGGTTACTAAAGCTTTTCAATCATAATATATTCTGCAGGCGCAGGTCAACAACCTACATGTTTTTCAATGACAGACGGCATTGTAGGACGGTGGTACTCACAGAAATGTAGGACATTTCTGTGGTACTCACATTGTAGGACATTGTAGGACGGTGGTACCCACAGAAATGTTCAACAAATCATTCCCTAATCTATAAACTGGAACACAACTACAGCAGTAACTTTCAACTAAAATTCAAAAAGAACTCAAATCAACTTTAATTACTAAAAACATCCCTAGAATTGGTGAGCCGCTCTACAGCTGAACTCCAAAGGCAACGTACTAAGGACTAATTTCCACGACGGTGTAGTTCGGGGACATAATTCCTCCTTTCTGCACGCTGCCGGAGCCGTCCGACAGCCAAGATGCAAAGTGTCCGAAGGTGGTCCCCAAGGTGTGGTCCGGCTGAGCCCCGCTAGTGTCCAGGGCCCAATTCTTGCTTCCTCCGTCGACGATGGTGAAGTCAGAGCTCTGGACTTCGAAATCCTGCAGAGCGAAGGGGTCGGAGGTGTCTGACTTGCACGCGCCTTCCTTGATGCGAACGTCGTCAATGGCTGTAATGCCTTCAGTTTCATTGTGTAGGCGACTGCTGATTATTAGCACCTGAAACATCATAAAAATGCCGAAATTCATTCATAATTTCATCGAAAAACTGATTCCAATCATTTAAAGCCTAACATAATTCCCTCCGAAAATAATGGGAATCACGATAATTGAGGTTATAATTTCATCGAAACAATTACTCCAATCAGTTGAAGCCAAACCCAATTCCCGCCGAAAATGATGGGAATCACGCTAATTCTAAGCCCACGAACTCACTTGAACCCCATTTAACTGACCTGGTAGCTGCCATCGTCCTGTACGGTGAGCTGCGCGGGGTGCCAGAGGTCTCCCTGAGTGCCAGCCCTGAAGAAGATGGCGGGGCTAGAGCTGGTATTTATCCGAGTAGCGGCGGTGAGGTTCTGCACGGACTCTCCGTACATGTAGTACCAGAAGGAGAAGCAGTTGGTACCCTGAATGTTGTCCTTGTAGAGTACAGCCTGGGAAGCGCCATCTTTCCAGGTGCTTTCCGTGTACACGTACCATCCTCTGTCTGCAAGAAATGCGGTGAAAGATGAAGGAAACAAGTATTTTTATTGTGTATTGCAAACAAGTGTACAACAGGAATTCCTATGGCTTCAGCAACGATGAAAAAACGCCAACTATAATTAGTGTTGATTTAGCAACAACAACATTTTTATCTAAGTTACAGCAATAAGTGGGAAATTGTGGCGCACAAGCAATGCCTATTAAACAACAACGATAATACACGCATGAAAATTATTAGCGCCTTAGTAAGCACTACATGTATAAAAATGTTACGCCAAAATCACGTTCAAGTACGTTAAAAACATCAAATAATCAGAAATAAAAAAGTATCCTCGAAGAATATAACTTCAACCAGTATTTTAACATACTGAAGAAAAAGAGGATATCCAAGCTTATGATTTTTTTCCGTACTGAAAACTTTAGATACGATGACATATAATAGACGAAAATTGTCGTCAAAATATTGTGAAGAAAGGTGGAAACAATAAAGGAGCCTTGGCAGCAATCTTTTTTCCACTTTATCGTCGCAAGAACCAGAAAGTTTCAATGGTCAGACCAGTTTCAATGGTCAGTCAGACCAATATTTGATTATTGTCTATATAAATGTCGATTAGAGGATCAACAACAACTATATTTACTCCACCATCCATCCACTTAACAGTCTGAGGAGTGTGATCCTCCTGCAAAACACTGACCAGTCTGAGTAATGTGGTCCTCTCACAAAAAACTGACCAGTCTGAGTAGTGAGGTGCTTCCTTCATACATTGACCAGTCAGATTATTGTGTACCCCGCTCCATACACTGATCAGTCAGAGTAGTGTTGTCATCCTGCCATACACTGATCAGCCTGAGTATTGTGGTCCTCCCACGATACACTGACCAGCCTGAGTACTGTGGTCCTCCCTCCGCACACTGAACAGTCTGAGAAGTGCGGTCTTATAGACTGAGCAGTCCGAGTAGTGTTCCTCCCCCGATACACTGACCAGTCTGAGTGGTGTGATCCGTGGATGGCCCCGGAGTGAGGGAGAGGAGAGGGCCTTGATGCAGCTCCCAGGGACTAGTCCCCTCGTCCTGACTCCAGAGGCACATCGGCTGCGTCAGGTCGTCAAAGTCGCAGTCATTGACGCCCAGCGGAGCTGAAATGGATCATGAGATCATTGTATGCATGTGGTTCTGTTTGAGTTTACAGGAGTAAAGTCGTTGACAACCAGTTGAACTGAAATTCAATAGAAAATCATTGCGTGATTAGTAGTTCTGATTGTTGTCACCTATGTCGAGTCTTTGACGTTCCGTTGAGCTGAACACAAGGTTAGATCGTTCGGGATCTTGAGAATCTGACGGTCAGAGCATAGACACAGAAAACGATCGCGATGATACAGTCGGATGTAAAGAATGCTGGAAATGCGAGCATCATTAACATCTAGTGACAGTGCCTTTTGAACCTCCAACATCATTCAGTCTCATAGCCAGATTTATAAATATATATATACTAGGATAAATTTTTGTAGTGAGAAAAACAAGTAAGCGATGCGTATGTAGTTTGTTCATATTCGACTACCAATTTAGTTGCAAAGCTCACGTTGCGTGGTGGGCGGGGTGAGAGTGGAGGCGGTGATGGGGGTGGTCGTTGTAGAGCCGGGGACGGGAAGTGCGGCGGAGGGCAGCACAGCGCAATCGCCCACAAACAGTTGAATGTCGTCCACCCCTACGCACAGTAGCAAAGTGGGCTCAGAGGTTGGCTATTCATCTTTCACGATGTCAATGGCAGCACTATCTCAAAATAAACAAACGAATATACTATGAACTTATTTCACAAAACTACCATTTGTTACTTTTTCTTCCAAGTCCATTGACAGGTCCCATACCTAGTCGTCTCCTCTTAAACGTCTCCATCAGCTAGCATTGGTACTTGCCCGTTACTTTCCGCACTTGCCAGACATTTTTGTTTCTCCTTGGGACCTATACATTTTTTCACGTCTCATTCCTTTTGTTCAAGTCTTGTACGTCTTGCCAGGCCCTAAACCTTCCGGCCTGGTTCTATACCTTCAGGTCTGATTCTACACTTCTGGCCTGGTTCTATGCCTACCTCGATAGGTCTTAAGCCCTTTACCTAGGTAGCAAACCAACTAGGTACATTCTATGCCTTCTTATCAAGTCATTTTGCACAAAGTTGTCGCCTTGCCAGCAGGAGAGGGGAGGGGGGTTGTAGGGAGTAAATGATCACACATCTGCGCGGGGCAGTATGAACGGACCCAGGACTTATTCAAAATTGAATCTCCCAAATAAAATGAAGAGCGGGGGGGGGGGGCAGCCGTCCTCTGCGGCACTCTCCCCCTACCTGGATACTCGCCTGGACTTAAGTCATCCCATTAGTATTAATTCCGACTTGATTTGGTTTTACCGATTAACTTGATGTCATTTCTTGTCCGGCTTACCGACATAGAAATGGGGATCGTTGTTGCTGCCTAGCAGGAAACCTTCGAGGAGGAGCACGGCTTCTCCCGCCGTTGAGCTGTTGTACGGCAGCGGCCCGCTCGCGTAGTAGTAGGTCATGTCGTAATAGTCATTCTCAGTGAGGGACCAGAACAGGACGGGGTCGCCAGACGCGAGGGGCTGACAAACGCAGATCGGTTAACTCAAGAAAAACATGGTGTGTTTTTCAAGGCACAAACGAGAATAAAGAGAAAAGTATTAAATTGTGGTCTGTTTCACAGACCACAATGTTTCTAAGCAGAGTATCGAAATTCATGTGCAGAAGCAAATTGAAGCAGAATTATAATGGATTGATATAAATTTGCGAGATCAAAACGTTGCTGTGAAAAGAAGACTTAATGAACTACAGGCAGGACATAGTATGCTTATGTAACATAGTTCCAGATACTGCAACGTAAGAGATCACATTCTTTGGTCCTTAAAGTTAAAAAAGTTGCTCGAACTAAAGGGACAAAAACATTGCCTGAATAACAATTTATAAGTATACTTCTAATCTACGTCCAAAATACAATATAACTTTAGGGTTTTTCTCATACGTCCAAATCGATAGAAGCCCGTTCTTATCCACTTGCAAATGTGCTAACACGGTGTGTAGATAACATAACAAACCGTCGACTTACTGCAGATTTTTAACACCCAGCTTTAGCAATACCATCAAGTTCGTACCTTGACATATAAGTTGATGATGGAGGGTTTGCCTATGATGTACCAGAAGGAGATGCACGAGTCAATACCATCAAGTTCGTACCTTGACATATAAGTTGATGATGGAGGGTTTGCCCATGATGTACCAGAAGGAGATGCACGAGTCAATACTATCAAGTTCGTACCTTGACATATAAGTTGATGATGGAGGGTTTGCCCATGATGTACCAGAAGGAGATGCACGAGTCAATACCATCAAATTCGTACCTTGACATATAAGTTGATGATGGAGGGTTTGCCCATGATGTACCAGAAGGAGATGCACGAGTCCATGACAAGGCCAGCGTCTAGGACAGGACTGACCATGGTGGCGGGGGACGCCCGTAGCTCCAGGAAGTATTCGGCTAGACGATACAAGTTTATATTAGGATTTAGAGCGACCATGAAGTTGCTAAGGCAACAGAGTCAATGTCCTTGGTGCACCGAAAGTCAAAATTACATATTAGGGATGCAAAAAGATATCATCAGTTTCTGAAATCGACTTGCCCCTTGTGTTGTTCAAAATGTTGTCATAGAACTAAAGGTGCAAAACTGAATAAGTGTAATAGCTGCTATACAAATTACTAAAAATTGAAAGTGATATGTTCAACCATCAACGACAATATAAAGAATAAATCTAACGTAGAAGTTTATGTAGGCACTAGAGTAGCTGACTGCAAACCTTCACTTCCTTGTGTATGATCGTCTCCATAATGAACTTGCCAGAAGCCATCCGATACTGGCGTCTTATATTGCCAGCCACACAAGCCGCCGTTGGTGAAGTGACATTCCCCTGAAGAAAGCAACGGCATCAAAGACAACAATCAGCATGGCATCAAATGGTCGCATACTACAAAAAAAAATTCTACTCTAGATTTGCATTAAAAAAATCAACATACATCATATTTATTTATTGCTCATTACATTTACTATTCGACGTTGATCATTACACTTGCCAGTCGACAAACAAAATGTTGTGGCCTTTCATTGGCATCGTGAGCTATCTTCATAAGCGATAAACGCGTGTCTGATCAGGCGATTTACGAGGCCCTCGAACAATCGCCTTTTCAAACATTGTCGATGATACAAACTCAGAAGAATGAATTTACCTAATATTTTCTCCATCAAACTTTTTGACACTCTCGAACTAATATCTCACCAGTGAGGCCGCATTCGCCTGGTTTTGCCGTGAAGTCGTCGATGGCGAGATAGGCACCGAGGATCGCCTCGGTGAAGTCAGCCTCAAAGGTGAGGTTGTAGTACGGCGCAGTCAGGGTGAAAGAACCTTGGCGCCACGTTCCCGTCGTTTGAACAACCTCCATCCACTGCAACTCGGCGCGCTGTTCAGGAGATTAGGAAAAACGTACGTTCGGTTCTAGAAGGAAATGCACTTGAACGTGCCAGAAGTCCTTGTTACTGTCATATAACATAATTAAGACAAGAGCAAGCGGATTTCTAAAAAGTACCTAGAAGCACCGCGTCGATTCGTCGTCATTTTTGGACACCATTGCCCAGGAGTCCTCAGAGTCGGTATACTTTTTCCTAAATTGACATCTCACGGTTTTATGCGGTGTAGCTACTAGCAATATTTTGAAAAAGCATGCAAACTCGGTTATACGACGCTGGTACGTACATTGTTCGGAAAGTAATTGAAAAACGTAAGCTATTAACCGTGTTACCCGGGAATTTTCGTTTTATGATGAGCGTTTTGAGCCGAGAAATCCGAAGCTACTTTGTTCAGTTACCGCCACTGGGAGACGTGTCCACAACAGGTTCCGGTGCATGATAAGCGTAATGCATGCGAGTATTCAAAGCTACTTTGTTCAGTTACCGCCACTGGGAGACGTGTCCACAACAGGTTCCGGTGCATGATAAGCGTAATGCATGCGAGTATTCAAAGCTACTTTGTTCAGTTACCGCCACTGGGAGACGTGTCCACAACAGGTTCCGGTGCATGATAAGCGTAATGCATGCGAGTATTCAAAGCTACTTTGTTCAGTTACCGCCACTGGGAGACGTGTCCACAACAGGTTCCGGTGCATGATAAGCGTAATGCATGCGAGTATTCAAAGCTACTTTGTTCAGTTACCGCCACTGGGAGACGTGTCCACAACAGGTTCCGGTGCATGATAAGCGTAATGCATGCGAGTATTCAAAGCTACTTTGTTCAGTTACCGCCGCTGGGAGACGCGTCCACAACAGGTTCCGGTGCATGATAAGCGTAATGCATGCGAGTATTCAAAGCTGCGTGGTTCAGTGACCAGCACTGGGGAAACGTGTCGACATCAGGTTCCAGAGCAGACTGTGTTACTAGACTTATAATATTATTTTAGTGCTGACCGATCGATATTGGAAATGTTTAAAAATGTGTTTTCACATTTCAGTCAACCTATCATGAAAACAACACAAAAAAATTATTAGATACAATCAATGTGTCATAAATATGATCATCATTTGGGGGTGAGATTAATAATAAATTGATTCCTTTGCTATCACCGTACATGTATACTGTTCATGTGTGTACGTAATAGTTATAAACATGTTTTCAACATTATTTTTAATATTTATAGGATATTTAAGGCAATGAAATGTATCATACTGAAGGCCAAGTATTCGAAATCATAATTTCTTCCGTTTAGTTTACTGTATGTATAGACATACAGCCGTTCCCCCCTAATTAGGAGGGTGGCTAAGTTAGGCTGACACAGAAGGGGAGGCGCCCAATCTCCCCGCCACAAGACCGCCGTGTCCCTGCCGAGGCTCGAACTCGCGACATGCAGCACCAGAGGCTGACACTGCAGTTGGATACTCTAACCACTCGGTCACAGCGGCCTATAGTATATACTCTTAACAGTAAATACCATAGGAACATTTGCAAGCTTGTTAAAAAGTGTTTCATCTTTTCGGTAAATGGTGAATAGGTACGTCAATGTCGCAAAACTGGCATAACGTGATTGGAGAGTGTGTTGTATTCTCCTTTCAGTAAGGTCGAGTACCACAGAAAGAGGGTGGCCGAGGTCCGCCAATGTCGCGAAACGGCCGTAATGTGATTGGAGCGTATGTTGTATTCTCCTTTCAGTAAGGTCGAGTACCACAGAAAGAGGGTGGCCGAGGTCCGCCAATGTCGCGAAACGGGCGTAATGTGATTGGAGCGTATGTTGTATTCTCCTTTCAGTAAGGTCGAGTACCACAGAAAGAGGGTGGCGGAGGTCCGCCAATGTCGCGAAACGGGCGTAACGTGATTGGAGCGTGTGCTGTATTCTCATTTCTGTAAGGCCGAGTACCACAGAAAGACGGTGGTCGAAGGCAAGGCGCACCTCCAACTCCTCTCATGCTCTCACACGCATACCAAGACCTATTACTTTTGCTTAAGGGTCATCAAATGCAGGAACGGTGATCTATAAATCGTGTTGTAAAGCCCTCATCACAAGACAACGCGTTCCGCAACTGCCCTCACTGCCCTCCGCACATGCACCTGCCCTCACTGCCCTCTGCACCTGCCCTCACTGGCACTTGTCCTTACTTGCACTTGCCCTCACTTTCACATGCCCTCACTTGCATCTGCCCTCACTCACACTTGCCCGCACCTGCCGTTGCTTAGAAAATAAACATTTAATACTAAGATTTCAGCATAGGATAAAACATTTAAAGAAGGCATGCGTAGTGGCCTTTACCTCTCCCAAACTGGCTCCAAGTGGGTCCGTCAACTTGCGAAGGACTCGCAGTGGGATGTCGCCGTCCTTCGACAAATACCACCACCTGATCCAAAAGGAAACTGATCCTTCAAGCGTCTCTATGAAATAGACAGCACACACCACTAGGTCTGAAAACCTAACACAACTTATCAATCCTATTCAGAGTAGATGGGTAGACAGAGATCCTATACCCCATTTTGCGTTTGCTTTTGTTGTTACATTTGTTTCTGGAACATTCAAAATGCTATGACGATAGACAAAACAAAATAACCAATACTCTTTTGGTTTTGACGATTAGGAAATACAGTTTAATGAGACAATGAGACAAAATTTGCATGAGTGATTTGCACATGTCAATCATCAACATGTGGTCATTTCATGCTTTCCTTTGACAAAAAATACTTTACAGAATTGGGAATGTCCAAAATAAATTCATTTTCTTATGCTCAGTAATTTAGTATGAAGAGCTGCGTTTATTAGCTGCAGTATGCAGGGTATTTCAAATAATTTGAATAACCTTTCACAGAAGTTTGAGGTTATCAGAATAAACCCTTTTTTTGCTCCATAACGTAAGGTTCCAATATAGTTAGTCAACGAATTAGAAGAGAGCAAAGTTTTTAATATAGTGTGAGATTTCCCGGTAGCATTAATATGGTTAGTTAAGGAATTAAAAGAGAGCGAAGTTTTTAATATAGTGTGAGATTTCCCGGTAGCCTTAATATGGTTAGTTAAGGAACTGAAAGAAAGTGAAGTTGTTATTAAAGTGTGAGATTTCCCGTTAGCCTTACTAATGCACGTGCATCACAAAATAACTCGGTCCCCTCCGTTTACAGAAATAACTTGGATATGATTCCGGTGTTTATTTTCACTGCAAAACCTTATATACGCATTTCCGATCAATGCACACGTTAAACATCTCTCGATTTGTAGCTACACTTTAACATAATATTTAATCAATATTTAAAACATCCTGTCAATCCATTTTACAGGTAATCCGTATTTTGCAACATATGTGTAGAATTTGGTGAGGCCCAATCCCACATTTTATTCGTGAAATTTTCAAAATATTACGACCTGAGTGCACAATGTAACGACACTCGACAGGAATATAGAAATAAATTCACAAAATAATGATGACGAAAAATTGTCAAAACATTTTGAAAACGTTTTCATTTTTGAATCGCCATCGCTGTATTAGAAGAGTCTTGGGGAAACATGCGGCTGATTTGCATTTAGATTGTATGTGCGAACACTCTGATGTGGTTTGATGACGAACTGTCGCTCCGAATGGCTGTTAAGATTGTAAGTGCGAACATTCTGATGTTGTTTGATGACGAACTGCCGCTCTGGATGACTAACTGTTAAGATTGTATGTGCGAACACTCTGATGTGGTTTGATGACGAACTGCTGCTCTGAATGACTAACTGTTAAGATTGTATGTGCGAACACTCTGATGTGGTTTGATGACGAACAGTCGCTCTGAAGGACTAACTGTTAAGATTGTATGTGCGAACACTCTGATGTGGTTTTATGACGAACTGCCGCTCTGAAGGACTTACTGTTAAGATTGTATGTGCGAACACTCTGATGTGGTTTGATGACGAACTGCCGCTCTGAAGGACTTACTGTTAAGATTGTATGTGCGAACACTCTGATGTGGTTTGATGACGAACTGCCGCTCTGAAGGACTTACTGTTAAGATTGTATGTGCGAACACTCTGATGTGGTTTGATGACGAACTGCCGCTCTGAATGACTAACTTTTAAGATTGTATGTGCAAACACTCTGATGTGGTTTGATGACGAACTGCCGCTCTGAATGACTAACTGTTAAGATTTTATGTGGTGCAAACACTCTGATGTGGTTTGATGACAAGCTGCCGCTCTGAATGACTAATTGTTAAGATTGTATGTGCGACCATTCTGATGTGGTTCGATGACAAACTGCCGCTATGGATGACTGTTATTATTGTATATGCGAACATTCTGATGTGGTTTGGTAACGAGCTGCCGCTCTGAAGGACTTACTGTTAAGATTGTATGTGCGAACCTTCTGATGTGGTTTGATGATGAGCTGCCGCTATGAATGACTGTTATGATTGTATGTGCGAACATTCTGATGTGGTTTGATAACGAGCTGCCGCTCTGAAGGACTAACTGTTAAGATTGTATGTTTGAACACTCTGATGTGGTTTGATGACGAACTGCCGCTATGAATGGCTGACTGTTGAAATACTGTGTCAGTTGTACTCGACCTCCTAAATAAGACAGTACACAGTAATTTTGAACCCCCCGTACAGTACATGCACATGAACAGTGAAGTACCGTATCATTTAAAGATTTTACAATTCGGGCTACTTTTGCCTCTGGAACAATTTTATTTTCCGACAAGCAAGTGCCTTGGGTTTCATTTTAGAGCTTTAATTTAACTTCAATATAGTTTGATAACTAACTGTAACCCCCTACTATGATTATTGTTGCATGACTACCTGCTAACAATATATGCTAATGATGAAATTAATGGTCCAGAATATGAAAGAGACGCAATAATCTAGACTGCGAGTTAAGGAGGAGAAACTTTTGCTGCTGTCGTCTTTATAAATATTTACTCGTGAGATTTTATTCACGATGAAATCCTTTAGCGGGCAAAGGCTTCCACCAGGGCAGGATAAAGTCTATGGCGATGGACTGAAAATAATCGTCGAGCGATGAACAGTAAATTGTCAGGCGATAGACCGGATATAGGCGACTGGCAAAGGATAGAATATAATCAACAGCAACTCTAGGTATAAAATTTAGTTACTGCGCATCTCGAGTTCTATTATAATCATTGTAATCATAATAATCCTCTATTTTTTCATAAACAGCTTGTTTACTTCGTTGCTGGTGTGCAATTGATGTTTCCCTCATCACCTGTCAATGATGGTCAATTATATACCATTAAAACAATTCAAGAATAGCTAATTAATCTTTGTCGCTGACAGAGTTGAGTTTTTATTGTCAAACCAACTGTCAACAGTCAATGTTTTTTGACAAATCTGTGAGTGTCAAAAAATTGTGAATGATTGTTCGAGGTATTTGCAGAAGAAAAACTTGAAGTTGATGTGCCACTTGCAATATATTCATTGTCAAAAGCAATGGTTACTATGTCAAAAGCAAACACAAACAGATGTTGCTTCATCAGTGAAATAACTGATCATTTCTTCAAAAATAAGTGCACGGTGAATTCGATTGGATGACGCTAAATCAAACAACTTTCTTCCAACTCAAGACTCTCCTACAATACAGTCCCCTCAGAATAGTTATTGGGTTGTACTTTGTTTCAATACAATAACACTATTTTGCTCTAGCATCGCATACATCATAAGGCAGATCCTTTGCTTGTTGTCAGAGATCACAGACCAAAACCGTGTGAGAAATGGAGCACTCGTCCGCGCACGACTAAGAAGCCGTATGTAAGACAACAGTAGATGTCCAAACAGGACAACAATGGTCAAGGAGAGGCAGTATAAAGCAGAGGACTGACTCGTGATACCAATCCGTTGAGATGTAAACTTATCAACCACTTTAAGTTTGTTCTGAAAGTATGCTTTCAGAACCAACTTCAGAACCAGCTTAAGCTTTCAGGACCAACTCAAACCCAGTGTTCAAATATCACACAAGCACTCGTTGGCAAGTATTCCAAGTAGTACAACATCAAACACACTGGGAATCAAGAAGCAACAATTCGAGCACGTGGGACAGCAGATTAATACTACCATGATCTGTATCCATCGTAATCTCATGACCCAAGCTGAGTACCGTTCAAAAACATTGTTCGGATGTAATTTATCACGGGGTTACGACAGCACAGGCTTTCAGCTGTTGCTATCAATGTACAACCATCTACAGATTACGCTTTCGGATCCTGAACAATGAAGAGGCATCAACAATGCAAGAAATAAACAGAAGCGAGCCAAGGACATCTCTCAATCCATATCAGCCATGCTCCATCCCTCCCTATCCAATCATGCCCGTAGAGTCTAAAACCTACTGCATCAGCCATGCTTCATATTTGCCCGATCCAATATTGCCCGCAAATTAGGTGAAACTTGTTGCTCATATCATACAGTTATTTCTCAAGTATTGAGAATAAGGGACAGAATGACTATTCAATGTGCATACACTACACAATCAAACACACCTAACACAGCTCCAGCCGTTTGGGTTGTATATGACCGTGTCAACGCTGGCCACCTTCGTCCCACCGTCTACGTCGTTCAACACGCTAATGACGTGTCCCCACGTCGTCTGTAGCGTGTGGTCGCCGACGGGGTAATGCTGAAGGTCGGCCTCCCTCCACTGCCAGCTCAAGTCGCCCTCCTCAGTCTCCCGGATCGTCCACCCACAGATATCCGACAATTCGAAGTCGCAGGTATTCTCTGAGGAAGATGCATGTCGACAAATTTGTCAGCCTTCAAATAGATGTGACTTTTCAGACATTAAACTCGACAGATTTACAGGACTGTGAACTGCGTGAAACATGAAGGCAAATAGCTCTCGGTGCATGGTAAAGGTGGGAAAGTGTACCCGCGGAATCACGTTGGTATATAAAAGAAAGCATGATCCCTTATATCCATCTTACTCCGCAATCATCACTTAACTTCACAATCGTCCTCTTTCCATGAAGATTGTACTCCGCAATCGTCGTATAAACTTCGCAAACGTCGGCTTTCCATGAAAATTGTAGATGAAGACTGTACTCCGCAATCGTCACTAAAGTTCGCAATCGTCCTCTTTCCAAGAAGATTGTACATGGAAATTGTACTCCGCAATCGTCACCTAACCTCGCAATCGTCCTTTTTCCATGAAGATTGTACTCCGCAATCGTCACTAAACTTCGCAATCGTCTGCTTTCTATGAAGATTGTACTCCGCAATCGTCACTAAACTTCGCAATCGTCCTCTTTCCATGAAGATTGCGCATGGAGATTGTACTCCACAATCGTCATCAAACTTCACAATCGTCCTCTTTCCATGAAAATTGTACATGAAGATTGTACTCCGCAATCTTCACTAAACTTTGCAATCATCCGCTCTCCATGAAGATTGTACATCACTAAATTTCGCAATCAGCACGAATGATTATGTACTCCGCAATCATCCCTAAACTTCGCAATCAGCACGAATGATCATTACGTAGTTAAAACCACAGTACCTCAGACCCTCTGCTCACCTGGCTGTTTACATGGTGAGTCAGTGATGGCGATACCTCAGACCCTCTGTTCACCTGGCTGTTCACATGGTGAGTCAGTGATGGCGATACCTCAGACCCTCTGTTCACCTGGCTGTTGACATGGTGAGTCAGTGATTGCGATACCTCAGACCCTCTGTTCACCTGGCTGTTCACATGGTGAGTCAGTGATGGCGATACATCAGACCCTCTGTTCACCTGGCTGTTGACATGGTGAGTCAGTGATGGCGATACCTCTGGCCCTCTGCTCACCTGGCTGTTGACATGGTGAGTCAGTGATGACGATACCTCTGGCCCTCTGTTCACCTGGCTGTTCACATGGTGAGTCAGTGATGGCGATACCTCAGACCCTCTGCTCACCTGGCTGTTTACATGGTGAGTCAGTGATGGCGATACCTCAGACCCTCTGTTCACCTGGCTGTTCACATGGTGAGTCAGTGATGGCGATACCTCAGACCCTCTGTTCACCTGGCTGTTGACATGGTGAGTCAGTGATGACGATACCTCTGGCCCTCTGTTCACCTAGCTGTTCACATGGTGAGTCAATGATGGCAATATCATCAATTGCGAGGACACCAAGGCCGCCTCTGCCCTTCACGCCCATAAGCTGCACCGAGAATATCTCATCTGAGAAGAGGTTGACTGCGACCGGCCACCAGAGCGGCTCAGGCGTAGATTGTCGCCACAAGAGTTCCACCTGAAGAACATTACACCCCTGAGCATACAACATTTATTAATAAATAACTAGCAAATTCAATTTAAGGCATCAAACAATTCCGAACTATTGAGCTGTAGATGGGAAAAGGAAGCCTATACCAGCAAACACAAGTTCAGGTGAACGTTACAAAAACTCAAGGGAGAAGATCAACACCATATCTTTCTATAAATAAACGTCAAAAATTCATCTCATAAATAATTAAACGGGCTCAAATCACCTTTTGCTGCACTATCAGCTCATGATCGCCTTCCAAGTAGAAGTAGAACGTGAGACAGGAGCCGTGCGTAGCTGTGATGTTACCGGAGTCCAGCACCGCTCGGTCGCCGGTGGTGAGGAACTCCGCGTACAGGTCAGCGTAGGCATACTTGCCTGTAGCGATACGAAATGAGTTATAAGGACATAAATCGATTAGGAGCGTCAAAGAGGCAAGTCTGCCTTTTAGTTACGTAAGTGTCAAAGCAAGGCAATCAGACAAGATAGAGGAGGTGATAGTGGCTGTGTAAAATAAAGCATAAAAAATGATCATCAATGAACATCAAGCTTGAATCACAACTTTTGTTATGTTGGATGGCCTAGTGCACTGCGTGCTGGTCTCGCATACCAGCGACGTCGGGTTCGATACCTGGCTACCGACTATAGGTTTTTCCGATGAGGAGATCACTGTGATAATTTAAATAAGTCCACCAACGATATTGTTGGTATATTCTCGTTTTCTATCAATGCATTAGTTATTCAGACAGAGACTGGATCCCAACACGTGAATAACATACTACTCGCAACGCTCGGTCTTTAAATATCCTACGTGCTAGCCTCTTTCTAAACTCTGAAGGAATTTTACTGGCAGAGGATAAAATATTTGCATTTGACGCCACTCAGCGTTGGTGACGCCACTCAACGCACGCCAGCTGCTCGTGTGAGTGAAGAATATCTTACGATGACGCCACTTAACGCGCACCAGCTGCTCGTGTGAGTGATGAATATCTTACGATGCCACTCAACGCGCACCAGCTGTTCGTGTGAGTGAAGAATATCTTACGATGACACTCAACGCGCACCAGCTGTTCGTGTGAGTGAAGAATATCTTACGATGCCACCCAACGCGCACCAGCTGTTCATGTGAGTGAAGAATATCTTACGATGACGTCACTTAACGCGCACCAGCTGCTCGTGTGAGCGAAGAATATCTTACGATGACTCCCCTCATCGCGCACCAGCTGCTTGTGTGAGTGAAGAATATCTTACGATGCCACTCAACGCGCACCAGCTGTTCGTGTGAGTGAAGAATATCTTACGATGACACCACTCAACACACACCAGCTGCTCGTGTGAGTGAAGAATATCTTACGATGACACCACTCAACGCACACCAGCTGCTCGTGTGAGTGAAGAATATCTTACGATGGCTCCACTCAACGCGCACCAGCTGCTCGTGTGAGTGAAAAATATCTTACGATGACTCCACTCAACGCGCACCAGCTGCTCGTGTGAGTGAAGAATATCTTACGATGACACCACTCAACGCACACCAGCTGCTCGTGTGAGTGAAGAATATCTTACGATGGCTCCACTCAACGCGCACCAGCTGCTCGTGTGAGTGAAAAATATCTTACGATGACTCCACTCAACGCGCACCAGCTGCTCGTGTGAGTGAAGAATATCTTACGATGACACCACTCAACGCACACCAGCTGCTCGTGTGAGTGAAGAATATCTTACGATGGCTCCACTCAACGCGCACCAGCTGCTCGTGTGAGTGAAAAATATCTTACGATGACTCCACTCAACGCGCACCAGCTGCTCGTGTGAGTG